>KZ678563.1:0-22627 GCA_003019895.1 Coniella lustricola | reverse complement strand
TTCTTCTTCTTCTTCTTCTTCTTCTTCTTCTTCTTCTTCTTCTTCTTCTTCTTCTTCTTCTTCTTCTTCTTCATGGCGTCCCACAGAAACACTAATGCCACGCACAAATAGTCCTCGTCCAAGGCCCCTATCTCGTCCGCTCAGCGACTATCCTCGCCAACTCGACGTCCACGCTTGCGCTCACCGGCGACGTCGACAATTCGACCGAGCCACTGACCATCTTTGCGCCTGCGTCCGTGTCCACAGTGACCTGGAACGGCGTGGCGCTGACCATCCTCGCCCGGGACGGCAACCTGCTGACAGCGCAGGCGCAGGGCCCGACGACGGCGTTTGCGTTGCCTTCGTTGGGGCCGTGGACGTGGCGTGACAGCTTGCCAGAGATTCAGTCGAATTACACGGCCTCGTCGGCGGCTTGGATTAGTACGTTTGTTCTCCGTTGTTCCTCTCTCCCTCCTCCCTTGCTCTCCTATAATGCAAACAAGCAGAACCAAAAAAAAGACAGTCTAACACAAACACCACGTCCCTCAGCTGCCAACCTCACCAACAGCACCAACCCAACACCGCCTGCGTCCAATAATCCCGTGCTCTACGTCGACGAGTACCACATCCACGTCGGCACCCACATCTACCGCGCCACTTTCGCGTCCTCGACCCAGACCGGCGTCTACCTCGACATCACCGGCGGCGACGCCTTTGGCTACTCGGCCTGGCTCAACGGCGTCCTGCTCGGCTCGTATCTGGGCAGCGCCGACTCGGCAACCGGCAACCTGACCTTCTCCTTTGCCAACGCCACGCTGGCTTCGCCCTCGTCTGCGGCTGGAAACACCCTCGTCATCGTCATGGACAACTCGGGCCACGACGAGACAACCGGCGCGCTCACCCCGCGCGGCATCTCCAATGCAACTCTCACCGGCCCCGACGCAGCCTCCTACGCCTTCTCCGAGTGGAAGATCGCCGGCACCGCCGGTCGCGAGCGCAACATCGACCCCGTGCGCGGGCCGTACAACGAAGGCGGCTTGTGGGCCGAGCGCGTGGGCGCCCATCTGCCTGGCTACCCAGAGGACGCCAGCTGGACTTCTCTTGCTTCTGCTTCTGCTTCTGCTTCTTCTGCCACCAACTCGACGATTTCTGCGACGAGACTTGTCGTCCCTGGTGCCGGCATCCGCGTCTTCCGCACCGAGGTGCCCCTCGCCGTCCCTGCGGGCCTCGACGTCTCCATCTCCTTCGTCTTCTCCTCGCCCGGCAACGGCAGCACCGCGAGCACCTTTGTCTCCGAGTACACCAACGAGCTGCGCGCGCTGCTGTTTGTCAACGGGTACCAGTACGGCCGCTTCAACCCGTACATTGGCAACCAGGTCAACTTCCCTGTGCCGCCGGGCGTGCTGGACTACCACGGGAACAACACGGTCGTGGTGACAGTGTGGAGCCAGAGCGCGGCCGGCGTCGAGGTCGGCGTGGTCTGGGACGTCGAGTATGTGCACACCACGGGATACGACTTTGGCTTTGACGCGGCGTACTTGCGGCCCGGCTGGACCGAGGAGAGGCTGGCGTATGCATAGGAAAAGGGGGGGTTCCCATGAAGGAAAAAGGAGATGCTATACGAGGATCTGACTGTAGTCTTTTGAGCATTATCGCATACGTCCCAATGCCAGGTTGTTGTTCCGTCCATTGTCTTTGGCTGGGATGCGCTAATGCAAGTTTGTGTGATCATGTCTACCTTTTTTTCTTTTCTTTTTTTTATTGTTCTTCTTTTTTATTGTTCTTCTTTTTTTCAACCCTTTTTCAGCCTTCTATCACTTGTGTAAACCCTCCTATATTGCAACATGAACACACCACTAACCGGCCTCCAGCACTCTTCCCAGAACCTCAGCCACATCCCTCAACATGTCCTCCAGCCCATCTACCATCTCCTCCACTTCCTTCACGAGCTTTTGCTCTTCTGCTGGTCCTTCTCCCTTGCCTTCTTTTTTCTTTACAGCACCACCACTGCCACTGCCAGACCCACACCGTCCAGCAAGCCGATACACAGTCTCCGCCTCGCGCCGCAGAATCGCCCGCTCCGCCGCACCGAGCGCAGTGGGACTCTTTTTGGAAGGAGGCGATCGACCTTTGGGACTGCTGCTGTTGCTGTTGCTGTTGCTGTTGCTGTTGCTGTTGCTGTTGCTGTTGCTGTTGCTGGACGCTGTTGTTGTTGACGACGACGCGGATGAGGGATCTATACGGGTGATGAGGCCCGTGTAAATCTCATCCAGCGTTTCGCGGCGGCCTGTGGAGTAGCCTGTTGCTGTGAGGGCTTGTAAGAGGGCGTGGAGCTGTGGTCTGGCTGTAGTGACTGTTGTGGGTGTTATTGTTGTTGGTGTGAGTGTGGCGACAGAGGAAGCAGACGAGAGAAACGCAATCAAGCGGCTGTGCAGAGATGCAAGGTCGACGCGGGCCTGCTTTGAGAGCCGACTGGGCTGCTGGTCTTCTTGGGCCTGCTGTCCATGCACAACATCGTCGCTGTCGATCCCGTTCTTGTTCTCGCCGTCCTGGCCCTGCACGCCACGACGGAACGGCCGATACACGGACCGGATCACTGCAGCATCCCCATCACGGCCAGGATGCAACGTCTGGCCATCTCTGCAGTGCCAGCCAGCGCCAGCGCAGGAGCCGCTGTGTCCTCTCGGTGCTATCACCCAGTCACAGGTGGGTTTTGCAATCTCAGCGAGATACTCGCGCCATGAATTCCATTTTCGCGACGCGTAGGGCGGTGGGCCGCTGGTAAGGGGTTGGCTTTGATGCAGTGCCGTGGACGAGGTCACTGTCGGGGATCGGTTCGACGGCGAGTTGGAGATGGAGGACGAGGAAGCAGCAGGCGGTGGTGGATGTGTTTGTTTCTGTGTCTGTGTCTGTGTCTGTGTCTGTGGCGGCGGCGATGTTGCAGCGGGAGTCGGCGTCGATGGCGGAGACACGGTGAAGACGGAGCGTAGGCTGGAGCGGGTGGACGGTGTATATCTGTGGTGGTTGTGATGGTTGTTGGTGGAGGTGGAGGTGGTGTTGGCATTGTTATCATCATTGTAGCTGGTGTTCCTCTGCCCATTCCAAGCCATTCTCAAGATGGACTGACTGACTGACTGACTGACTGACTGTTTGATCTGGCGGCTGGGGGTCCTTGTCTGCTGCTGTGCTGTTTCCCATTTCCTTCTCATTTGCTTTTGCTCCTAATGGCTTGCAACTGTTTGTTGACAAGTCCTGCCAGCTGGTGCAGGAAAAAGGTCACCTTGACAGGAGGGAAACTTCAAAACAGATATATGTATGACGGGGTGGGTGGATGAATAGATGGTTGACTGTCCAACTTGGTATTTGACATGACAAAGAATTCTCAAACGCAGCATAGCACGGCATGTGGAAGCCTGGCACAGTTGGCTACGCCTCTCTCCCCTCTCTTGTTGAAGAGAATTTTCGTCTCAATCTATACCAGGCAGCTGGATGGTTATCGACGAGCCATGTCACATGTGTGCAGACTGCGAATCAGTGAATGAATGAATGGAATGGATGGATGGATGGATGAATGGAATGGGAAACAGGTGAACCACAAAGCGAGCAGCAGAAGCCACGAAACATCAAGTATTCAAAACATCCAGATATTCACTTCACAACCCTCCTTGCAGATTTCCATCTCATACTTTGCGTGTCTTGGATACACTTCGATGCACAAAAAAACCCTTTTCTGTCCAGTAGCTGGAAAGAGAAAAGAGTTTATCAACACTTGTGGTTTATGAGGTATGAGATATATATATATATATATATATATCTTGCATATGCCGGTACAGATAGCCAGATGCCTTTCCTTGTTCCTGCCTTGTGCTTTGCATAGTGAATTGCTGTCATGTCTGCTGCAATAGTGCCGACTGCTCTGGGATCCTTGTATCAGTCAGTGTGATTATTCATTGCTTTGTTCCTGGTAATGGTGGATGGCAGAGCAAAAGAGTGTATTCTTTGGGGGCAGCTGCATGGTGGCTGGTGATCATGAAACTTGCTGCTGCTGCTGCTTGTGCATTCATCAAAGCTACTCGAGAAAGACACAGCCAAATAGACAGAGACCACAGTACTCAGACCAAAACAAACAAAGCCACTTCGACCACCAGTCAACCAGCCTGCTACCGGCCCACACTGCCCGTCTCACTCTCCTGCTCCTCGCTCGCTCCCGTTGCCTTGCGCCGCAGCCTCGCTTCAGCGGCAGACCCACCAGCCTCACGCTTGGCCCGTCGCTTGGCCCTCCACCGCCCAAACACGCCCCGTCGGCGCGCGCGTCTGCCTTCACCCAGCAACGAAGCAAGAAGCCACAGACCGCCCAAGACCCCGGCCACAATCGCGTACTTTGTCTTGACGTCGGTGCTGGCGTTGGAGATCCTGAGCCCCAGTCCGCCGTTGACGATGCCGAGGATGATGACGAGCCGGCCGTTCCAGAGGTGGAGGTGCGAGACGAGCACGCGGCGCTGCGTGAGTTTGAACTGGCGGTGGTGCAGGATGCCGAGGATCGGCTGCAGGATGACGAGGACAAAGATGAGGATGCCGAGGATGGGGTGGTAGTTTGCGTAGCTGTTTGTGAGCTGGACCGGATGTCAGCCTTGATGCAGCAGAGGAAGGGTGCCAAGCCAAAAAAGAAAACAAAAAAAAAGAAAAGAAAAAAAACAAAAAAAAAAGAAAAAGAAAGCGGGTTGGTCCAACGTACCAGGGACTGACGACCGTCCGCTCCCGGGATGTTGACGCCCCGGACGATGATGAACCCGAAAACGGCAGCAACGAGAAACAAGAGCGACGCAATGACCTGTGTCATGACATGGATGCGAAAGGCATAGCGGCCACTCAGCGTCGTCATGGAGACGGCTCCAAGTGGGAACAAGATGACAAACGCCACAGCTGCGAGGATGCCGTGGATGGCTCGCTGGCCCTCGGCCTTGTAGATGTTGGACGCTGCAGAAGAGCTCCCAAAGAAACCGCCATCGCCGTCGCCGTCGCCGTCGTTGAACCCGCCGTAGCCGGCGTAGTCACCGTTCCCACTGCCGAATTGCGCAAAGGCCGGGTCCACCAATGCGAGTATGGCTGAGGAGACGATTAGCCTTGGAACTTGAACAAGACCATGTCAGGTCTGCAGCTGCTTTGCTCTCACCTAGAATCAGCCACGTAGGCGTGTGCCTGGAGTTCTCCATGACTTGGCAGCCACACGAGACGAAGCACCAAAGATTTGTTGGCCAGTTGCAATTCCAAGCCGTCCGTCTCAACGGTCGAGTGAGAGACAAAAGACAAAGACTGATGTTCCTAGCAGGTCTTGGCTGTGGGAAGCAGTGAGCTTTGATATAGCCCTTTTGCAACGTCTGCAAGCTTGCTAGCCAGATGGCCCGCTAGTCTTGGCCCTTCGGACATGCTGTGGGGGACGGAGGATGGCGCAGCAGAAAACGGTAAGAATTGGTTGCTTGGATCACCGAGGGTCGAGCTAAGAGACTGTTCCGCAGCGAGTCCAGCTGACGCCGTTTCAAGCAGTGCGACATGGCTGTCAGTCGGTGGTGCCAGGATGCTGAGCCAATTGCCAACGGGCCGAGATGGTGGCGTGTGATGCTGTTGTTGGTTGAGGTTGTTAGTTTGCATGGCAGCAAATGCTAAAGTCAAGGCGGACAGAAGTAAGCCCAGGACGACAGGCTCCAAGTCTCGACACGAGACGTGCTGGTGGTCTGGTAGGAGATCCTGTTGGTCGCCATTTCGGAAAGGGAGTCTGGTGGTGCTGAGAAGGTAGGTGGTGGAACGAGTTGCGGCTGGGCTGGGCTGGGCTGGGTTGATACTTGGTGGTGGTCGATAGCACTGCGTTCTCGTGACATGGTAGCGTAGCTTTCAATCATACAGGCGTACAAAACAGCCGTCCACATCCTCCAGACCCCGCTGACATTATGTCATCAGCGGCACAAGGCTGACAGAGAGTTCATGATCCATTCTCAGCAATTCCTCAGCCACTATCAATTGGACATCCGCCTATCAACACGTCCCATCAGCAGCGGTACGATGCAAGTGCTCTGATCAGGGGCCTTGTGCACTGTCGAGCCTTTCTTGCCGTTTCGTCCACAAGATCAGCGCCTACAAACGCCCTGCAAGAGTCTGATTGGATTTATTGCATGATCCATCAACCCACTAACGCGCGTCCTTGGACAGTGTTGGTGATTTCTCTAGAGTGGCGGTACTTGGGTACTCAGGACTACCCGGCGCTAAGCCTTAAGCAGCCGGGCTGGGCTGATGCTTTTCCGAGACGGGCAGGACAGCCTCGGTCTCTGATTCAACAATCGATTGCTCGTGTGCGCACCGAGATGGAATCAAGATGCTGTGATGCTTGGATATGTCATATAGCTGCTTAGCATCTACTATGTAGTATTTCGCATCCTACAACCGCCCGATTCATGGCAATGCTGGCCATCTGGCATCCAATCCAATCCATACATCACGTCACAACCCTGACCCTGGACAGGCCCCAAGAGTGGGGCGTCTCTGCAAGGCTGTGCGTGCCATGTAGTGCAGTACTTTTGGCAAAGTACCCATGTGCCCAGTCCACCCTCATCAGACTGTGCAGTCGCGCCCCAGATATTCCTCGTCTCCCTTCTCTGGGCCAAGCAACCCACGCAGACGACCAGGCACGACCTCTCAACCGTCGACAGCGCCAGCACAATGGCTGCCTCCACTCTTTTCCCTTTTTCGGGCTCGGCCGTCGGCTTTATCGACATGCCAGAATGCCGTGTCTCGACTCTGTTTCTCGATCCGCAACTGTCGCTCCTCCTTCTCGCCCACCAGCCCACCCCGTCCAACGACAATCCTCCCTGAGCCGGACTTGATCGCAGCCGCGCAACCTGCAGCACACTGTCCCGTCGACCATCATGGCCTCCTCGTGGCTCGCGCAAGCCGTGGCTGTCGTCCTGCTGCTCGGGTCCCTTCCTGTGCCCGCCGCTGCGACCGACATGCTCCAGTCCGGCTTCCTCTACGACTGGGGCTTCTACGGGCTGTGGCCGCGAACCTGGTTCCAGTCGTCCGACCTGGCTGGTCCGCGCCTCAACTTCCTCGCCTGGGACGAAGCCTGTGCAGAGGGCTTCTATCTCTTCTCGCCGCGCGGCAGCTATGTCTCGCACTCGAGCCCTGTGATTCTCGATGCCAGGGGCAACTTGGTGTGGACTACCAGCGACCGATTTGGCGATGCCCAGGACACGACCGACTTCAAGATCCAAAACTACCACGGCCAGCCGCACATTACCTTTTGGGCCGGCAACAATGGTGCCAGCCACCGATACGGCATGGGCAGCTACTACATGGTAGGTGATGGAGGACAAGGCCTTTCCTGCTCACTGGCACGCGACTCTGTCGATCCAAAAGGCTGACAGAGAACCCACACGCAACAGCTGGACGAAACATACCAGGTCGTCAAGGTGGTGGAAGCAGTCGAGACCAGAGGCCATAACCTACGCGGCGACATCCACGAATTCCACATCACACCCCAGGACACTGCCCTCATGACCATCTACTACCCGCAGCCAGCCAACCTCTCGGCAGTGGGCGGCCCCTCGAACGGCTGGGTCCTGGACAGCATTTTCCAGGAAGTCGACCTCGACACCGGCGACTTGCTCTTCGAATGGCGTGCCTCGGAGCACATCCCCGTCTCGGACTCGATGCGATCCTACGTCGGCTCTGACCTCGGCGGCAGCCCGACCGCGGGCTTTGACTACTTCCACATCAACAGCGTCGACAAGGACCACCTCGGCAACTACATCATCTCCGCGAGGCACTCGCACCAGATTGTGTGCATCAGTCCCCAGGGTGAGACTCTCTGGATCCTGGGCGGCAAGTCCAACATGTTCCAGGACCTCTCCGACGGCCGCGCCACCGATTTCACGTGGCAGCATCACGCCCGCTGGCACGGAAACAACACCCTGAGTATGTTTGACAACGCCAAAACCAACACGGGAGGGCGCAAATATGCGGAAGACCACAGCCGCGGGCTGGTTCTCACCCTCGACACCCAGGCCCTGACCGCTGCTGTGCTCCACGATTACTACGACCCTCAGCACCCGAAGCAGGCCGAAAGCCAAGGCTCCATGCAGATGACCGATCTCGGCAGCAACGTTCTTGTGGACTACGGCTTCTACCCAGCTGTCACCGAGTTCTCCAAAGAAGGCAATGTCTTGTGTGATGTGCGATTGGCCCCGTGGCTGATCTGGAAGACGGGCATGGTCACGAGCTACCGTGGCTTCAAGACGTCACGATGGATTGGCCGGCCATGGTACAACCCAGTCACGTCCCTGACGCCCTCGGACGGCGTCATCTATGTCAGCTGGAACGGTGCCACAGAGGTCGCCAGCTGGGTGCTTCAAGGCTCAGACTGGAGCGGCATCAGTGATGGCGTCTGGCAAGATCTCGACGTGCAAGCCAAAGACGGCTTCGAGGCCAGCTTCGACCTCACAGACGACATGCCCCAGTATCTGCGCGTAGCGGCGGTGGACAAGGACGGCGCTTTGCTCAAAGCCTCCCAAGTCGTTGATCGCTTCGTCGGCAACGCGCAAACGAAATCCTCGCTCTCGCTTGCGCACGGCCTGCTTATTGGCGTGGGTGTGGTCTTGGGCATTGCAATTGTGGTGGTTCTTGTTCGACGGAGGATCTCGCCCTCGTTCCGGCCAGCATTGCCGCGACGCGTCGCTGTGTCTTCGATTGCGGGCAAGATTCGGCGCGCGTTGGGACAGACAGGCGGGTGGAGTGAGTCGAAAGAGCCAGAGTATCGCGAGCTGCAGACATATGAAGACGAGGACTGGCATCACAACGGGCAACGGCGTTCTGGGGGTTTGTAACTTGGTACTTTTGGGAGGACACCGACGGTGTGAATTTTTGATAGACTGATGATACCCTTGGTGGTCATTATGAATTTATGATGACAATATTGTTTCAGTTGTGCAGACTTGAGTTGATGACTTGATAGTCGCATCATAACGGGCTGTGATGATGGAACCCGTGACGTTGAATACCTCGGGGTGTCTTGATTTGAGATGCAAGGGCTCATTGCATAAGTGAGGGGGTTCAAAGCTGGTGACCACGGCTGGCTGCGTGCCGAACACACTTGGCTGTCTACTCTGGTAGCTTGGTTTACCATCTGATGGGGTCTGGTCTCATCGAGGTTGGTGTTTGTTGTAAGACGCTCAGCGAACAGCCACCTGATGTGGCTGTTCCCAGCTAACCACAACCACAAAACATCGGGCCATCCACGGTATTGAGAGGGTGAGGGCGAGGGTGAGCCACTGGATGGACTCAAAACATGCTCAGCGGACATTCCCCGGTGTCATAATGCCTGGACACACATCACAACCAAATCAGCTTGGCTCTTGGCCTGGTCTCAAACACGGATGCACACAAACACGCAGTCGTCCATAAGGAATCCAACAAACGACCATTGTGTTCCCAAGGGGATGATGGAGCAAGAAAGAAAAAGAAAAGAAAAAGAAAAAACTCACATACAATGCCTCGGCTGAAAGCGTGATATCCCCATTCACCGAGCCCCTCATCTCGACCTCGATATTCAAGTGCATATCCAGCCTCACCGCAAACCCCTTCCCACCTGATCTTTTTCTCCTTCTTCCTCCTCCTTCTTCTTCTTCCGCTCCATCGTCATCCAACCCTGGCTGATACATCCGCTCCCGCTCCCACCGCGCCTCGTCCCATCGCCTCGTCTCCCAGTGGTCCGTCATGGCCAGATCCCGCGGCTCGCCGTCCTTGTCGAGCGTTTTCCAGCTTGCAGGAAGGAGGTGGGCGTTTTGCGGTGCGTAGCCGCTGCGGGTGTCGATCATGCGCCACGAGGGCGAGGATGTGTGCGGGAGGCCGTGGAGGGCGTTGAAGGCGGGTTTGGACTGGGATTGGGATGGCAACGTGGGTCGGAACGTGGGTCGGAACGTGGGTGACTCGTCATCTGCTTCGTTGCCATTGTCGTCGTCCTTGTGTTCAGGAGAAAAGAGGGTCGGTTGCGGAAGTGTGTAAGCGGTGGTGGTCGTACTCTTACTCACACCACCACCGCTACCGCCGCGCTGCTGCTGCTGCTGAGACAGAAAAGGCTGCTGCGGTCCTGCCGGCGGAGACACCCCGTCCTTGGGCGTGGCAGGACTCTCTGGCTCTGTGGCCGTCGACGGCGTGTCGGGGCGATCAGGGCTGCTGAGCAGGAGAGCCGAGAGGCGGGTCTGGGACTGGCTTGTTGTTGCTGTGTCGAGGTCTACAGGGCTCTGTTTGTTGTTGTTGTTGGTGGTGGTGGTGGTGGTGGTGGTGGTGTTGTTGTTGTTTTTGAAAACTGCGTCGTTCTCATCGCGGCCAGCATACCGTCTTCTCCGGTCTGCGTGTTCCTGGTCAGGATCCATACCCACGCCAAAATATCCACCACCACCGCCAACAGACGTCTCAAGCAGAGGCAACAGCGGCGTGCGTGGCGTGCGCGGCAACATGCGCGGAACAGGCGGCAAAGGCGAAATGGGCCTGCCACCCGCCGGAGTGGTGGCGGTGGTGTCGATGTAGGCGATCTGGGTGGGCGGCAGGGACCGGTCGACGGGGACAGGGACCCAGTTGAACTCGGGCTTCCAGAGGCGTTGGACCGCGGCGAAGGCCTCTTTGGGAACCCATATTGTTGTTTTTGTGGCTCTGTCGGAGGACGCCATTGGGCTGGTGGATGGCGGTGGTGGTGAGGAGTATATGGGGAAAAGCAAGCAGACAATTGGGATTGACAAGCTTCGTTAAGAGGTGATGAGCACTGAGAAGAAGGGTTGGACGAGGTGTTATCGAGGCATTCGTGGTCTGGTTTCCCGCTTGTTGAACCGCTTTTCCGCCCTCGAGTGTGAGAGTCGCAACCCGTTGAATGATCTTGTACGAGTGGCTATCAATCACCTTGGGTTCCAAATCACTGGCGAGAACCGATCCTCTTATTCAACCCACGCGTGTGTCTTTGCAGTCCTCAAGTGAGCAAAGGCAGGCCTGCTTGGGGGGCCAGCCCCAAAGCAGCCGGGCCTCGCTTCACATGGACAGTAACATGGACACACACGCGCGCGCGCGCGCGTCTCTTGTGGAAATTCTTTTATTGTCCGACGGTGGGCTCTGTGGACGCTGCAACTGGATACGTGAACGTCAGTGGCGATGTTCCCCGTTCCGCGAACTTATTTCTTATAATTGGGCTCTGGGCATCTTTGTTGGCACCAAGCAGGTAAGAGAACCGCAGCACATCATCTCGTATTCACTTGTTCAAAAAGCTGGGGTCCGCTCAGCGCAACCCGGCGCCAAGAGGAGAAAAAGAGCGGATAGACGCAATGATTGATGGTTGGGGTTGTGTAGATATCGGCCAATCATCATGCCAGGGTGTCCTATGAATAACTAGCACAACACAACGTTTCTCTGGTGGTAGTTGGTAGTGCTGGGGAGAGAATACAAGACACAAATCATGCTTACTTGGTGAATGAGGTCGTTGGAAGGGAAAATCAAGGAAGCATCCACAGCGGTCGGTCGGTCGATCAGTGATCAACGCCCACCGAGGAGGGGAAAAAAAGAACAAGGGTCGAAAACCAGCTTTTGGGGAGGAGAATAAAAATAGAAAAGGGTATGTATAATTATTGTATTATATAGGACTGGCAAGATTCACATCATGATATCTGACGTCAAACAAAGTGAGGAAGAACAAAAAAAAGCAACGGATATTACACACGAGCTCGAGGAATCGATAACAAAGGGGAGAAGAAAAAAAAAAGAAGAAAAAAAGCGACATGCCGCCAAGAGATTTATTATGGATTCATGACTGTTGTTGTGGTTGTTGTTTCTCGACAGAACAATTCGAACAGGATGGTATCTGGGACCAAGAGACAATTTGTGCTAGGCCAAGAGAAAGAAATACAAGAGCACCGTTGGAAAAGAAAAAAAAGGTTCAGAGTGGTCGCACGCGTCAGGCCATTTGGACGATTGTGGCACAGTCTGGGTTTCATCATCATGTCACGGACATGGTGCGCCAACGATCCCATCCTATGATACTAGAACTATACCACAACTCAGTGACAAACATGTACAGAAACGTGTCTGAAGATGGATCGATTGTCGGCAATTCCCGGGGGTGTCGTACATGTACAGTATGTTGTCGATCCATCTCTGGTCGGCGTCAGTTGGGTCTAGAACGTTTCCAGAACCTGTGTTTTGCTGAGTGTTCATGTTCATGAATCATGGTCTGGGACAGTCAATGAGTTGGCAGCAATGTTCCAATTACTATAGTAAATCAGTTCTCGTTGAAGACATCGAATGGAGACGACATCGCACAGATGTGTGAAGAAGTGACTCCCTCTGCAACGACAGACCTGTGACTACAAGACATTCAAGTGACACTTGGCCCGTCCCGCTGGATCGAATGAAGCTGGAAAGGAAATTCAAGACCAGAACCAGAACCTGGGTGTTGTACCTCTTGGCTGGGTAAAGAAAGTGTGGTCTCGGCAGTTTTGACGGAATACTCTGCGCAAGAATTGCAATAACCAGCACAACAGCCTATCATAGACTGGTTCTGGAAGCCTTTCTACCAAAGAGTCGCGAGTGGAGGGTCCGGAGATTTCAGCAGACAGACATGCACAAGTGTACAGGGTCACAATATTCCCCAGCAAGGGAATGGAATGGAAGACAAACGCCAACGAGGAAATCAAGGTTCAACCGGCACAGAGCTGCAAGAGCATTGTTTCACGTCGACAACCATCAACATGACTATTCACTGCTTCACCAACCGGCGTCTGCACAACCAGTCCCGCCAGAAACTCTCTAACCCCGCAAAAAAAAAAAAGATTACTCCACCACCAAACTCCCAAAGGCCCAGATACCTCAGACACAATACCGTCTTCTTCAAAACAAACCCCCAGAATCACATGGTCGGCTCTGGCGACTCTGTCGGTATGTTGCTCGTCGTCGGCGCGGGCACCGTTGCCGTCGAAGTATACACCACATCGCCCCAGAGATCCACCGGCGGCGCATAATTCCTCGAGTCGCTGTATCCCGTCAGCCCGTTGTACACAATCAGCGACAGCGGCACCTTCCTGGGTCCGCAGTTGAAGAGGCCCACCACGCCTGCGACGGTTGTGTTGGTGTGGAACCGCGCGGTGCCGAGGGCCTCGACGACCACTGAGACGACGTCGTCGTTGCCGATGCTGTAATTGGAGTGTGTGAGTGAGTGTGAGACAGCGAATGTTGAGCACCAGTTGGACGTCTACAATACTTGATGTCGTTCCAAAGAGCGAACAAAAACCACCAATGGTAAGGAAGGACTCGGACAAGGAGGGAGCAGCGCACTTACATGGCATAATCATCAGGGTTGGTGTCGTTCCGCTTGGCGACAGCAAAGACACAGCTCTGGAACCCCGTCAGAGGCTCATAGTGGTTGGTATCAAACTGCCACACTTCGTAATATCCATGGTTGTATCGAAGATTACTGAGCACGTGCTGGCAGTCCTCCAACAAGATGGACGCGCTTGCGGCCAAGGGCTCCAGGCTCCAAGACGCATCGCTACAGTTCCGCACGGAATCGGCGAGCCGAAAGTGCTCAGAGTAGGTTCTCCTGGGGAGGAAGTCTGAGATGGTGCTGTGGCGGACTGTGGCTCTTGCTGCCACGTGGCCGAGGAGATGAGAATACAAGAGGAGCAGCATGTAAAGATGCATGGTCACTTTTATGTCTGTTGTTGTGGAAAAGGTGATTGGTGGTTGGATGGAGAGGAATAAAACGATGCTCCACGCCAGCAGACTAAGGAAACAGAGAAAGAAGCCTCGTGTGATGATGGATGACCATGGATGTGCCAAGTGCACAGAGGTAGGGAAGAGGATCAAACTTATACTTGTAGCAGCTGACGAGAAAGTCTCCCTGATACGGTCGCTTTGTCTGAGTGTTTGCTCTCGTGTACGACCTCGGGCAAGGCAGACAGACGGTGCTTCGCCAGCCAGTGTAGTGTAGTACAGCTGTTGCCATGATGTAACCAATAGACGATACGTGGATGCCAGAGTTTCCCACGACCAGGACTCGGCACCATTTCAATGCAGTTCTAGGCGGCTTCCAAAGCTGACTTACCATTGATGTCAATCAGTATGACTTGGTCGTGGCTCAATACTGACAAGCACTTGCAATGGAATGCTTCAAGTCAGGCTCTTGGTATCGGAAGCATGCTGGAATTAGATTGAGATATAATAATATAGAAACATGCATATCATCTATGACTCCATGGGTCGAGATATCAAGAGCCTCAGAACCCATCATCAAAGACGTGAATCACTCAGGCATCCAGACTGTAGTTCCCAGTCCCTGAATTTGGTTTCAAGACCAGAAATTGGCACACGCTTCTTTTACTCCCTAGTACTGTCTTCTCGGGTCCTTTGCTCCAAGACCCTGGGAATGCTATATACACGAAAAACCACGGCTTGCTCTTACAACCGGCAACGAAGAGCACTTCTGTCAGCATCTAGGAGCAAACGGGCGTAGTTGTGGGAGCAACAGCCGCCTCGGAAGGGTTGGTCTGTCCGCAGCCATCAATCTCACCGAGGAGGTAGTCATCCTCAGCGGCCTCGTACGCAGCACCGCAATTTGGGTCGCTGGGGGGATGGAGAGAGTTAGTTGAAGTTATCCCGTCACAGGTTCCAGACATATTGAAGCCTCGGCAAGCAGAAATGCCAGCACGAAAGCCATGTAGAGATTCTGAGCGAGAAGAGAGGAGAGCGAATCTTACCTGGCACCATCGGTAGAGTCGTTAAAGTAGGAGCAGATGTCGTGGGTGAAGCAGTCCTGGGTGTACACATCACCCAGCGCTACGCCGGTGCAACCAGCGCCACATCGTCCATTGCAAGAGTAGCTGCAAGTGGCCAAACACGGTCAGCATCCCAAAGGAGGAAAAAAAAAAAAGAAGAGAAAAAAAGACAACTCAAGAGCACAGCTGATCCTGTCTCGTGGGGACACGGAAGAACAACGTACTCTCCTCCAACGGCGTTTTCACCATAGTTGGATCCCACAACACCGCTGAATGTGCACGTCTCGCCAGCCGAGTTGGTCCAAGTGGCCGTAGCGGTCGCGCCGACCTTGACGCACGTCACGCTTCTCTTGGCTTTGAGCAGAGGCGAGGCTGGGGAGCTGGGCAGAGCCACGACGGCGGTCGCCAGGACGAGCAAGCTGGTGAGGTACTTTGCGGCCATTTCTGCTGAGTCGGTGGACAAGTCTGTCAAGGTAATGATGAATGGATTACGGATGGAGTCAAGAGAGGGATGAAGCAATCTTAAGAGATGGTCTGTGATGTGTAAATCATCTTTCATCAAACTTTTGGGGGGGGGGATCTCTTTCCTCATATATACATGTACTGTCAGCCAACTTTGGAACGACGTCCTTGACCTCACCAAGAGAATAACCCGCTTACACTCATACAAACATGCACAATGAGCCTTGCAAGTCCACGGACTGCTATGAGCACAAGTTTCCATGATAGTCATGATGAGGCAGATTATTTCGTAGCGTCTTCCTACCGCGCCCCCCCCCCGGCCACTTCAAATTACTGCTTTAGTCTTAGCCGAGGCTGTGATTGGCTGCAGGAGAGATTCCCAACGGCAAGTGCCGCCTCATTTTCAAAGACGGCGGCGCCGGTCTAGGTGTTTTAAGTGTCTCCATTCGGCTACAGAATAATTCTCCAACCGATCACAGCTGGATATGAGACCTGTCAGCTTTCTTCTTATCGTCCGAAGTGGTCACAAATACATTCACATATTCATTCTAGAATGTCAATCTCGCGTGGTGTTGATGAAGGGTTCCTCGGGTGAGCTCTGAAGGGGTTCTTAGACGAAAGCCAGTTTAGCCTGTCAGCGCTGGATACAACTTACGGCCAATACCGCTTAATGGAATGATCCAATGACCACCCATGCGAATAAGGTGGTAGACTTGATTTTTTTTTTCGATCTTTTCTTTTTTTTTTTTTTTTCAAATGAAGGGCACCCGCATACCGTTTCCCCTGGTGATCCTGCCTTGCCTTGCCCTGCCTTGCCCTGCCTTGGCTTGCCTTGCCTCGGGCTTTTTGCCGACAGTGCCCTTGACTGCTCTCTCTCTCTCTCTCTGTCTCTCTCTCTGTGTGTCTCTCTCTCTGTGCTCAGCTTTTGCGTAAGCCCTGGTCACTCCAAAGCTGGTCGATCACGCACGACTTTCCTTTTGCCGCCCGAAACCAAACCACACCCCAGGCCCTTTGGATCTCATGAAAGAATTACCGCTTCGGGACGTGGACAGCCCTCAGCCGCGTGGTTTGGGCGTCTACGAAATGGCAGCAGAGACGCACTCTGCTGCTCCTTTGGGCGTGCCGACCCCGGACGCGCGACATGTCGTCATCGGATACCCGTTCGGTTTGTGGTAAGGCTTCCCTTTGCAGCACAGTAAGGGGCCCTGCTTGGGGATTAGCCCGTGGAGAAATTCACGGAGTTTTGCAAGTGGTGCGCAGTGGTGAAAGAGCTGGGAGATATCGAGCAAAGACGTGATGCATGGCGTATACGTGGGAAATGCAGGAACAGGAGGCAGAGTCAAAGGATTGAAACCGAGTGTTCGTGTTGGAGGGTACGTGTAATGCGGGTGTTTGTAGGTGGTCTACCATGATATGTATGTGTGTATGCAAGTATACATGTATGCAAGTATGCAGCACCGCTCGGTAGATGGATGTGTATGCGGAGATTTGAAGCCCTTTTTAGAATGGCAGGGGGACAAAGGACAGGCGTGGGAGAAATGCATCATGCAATGGCGCCTTGCACGATCCTGCCGCAGAAGGATTGGGCCGAGGTTTCTGTCTGCTTCATCATTGTCTTGGTTGTTGCATAGTCTTTGACTGGGCGATGGCGGGTGTGTGCCCTTGACTATGCGCAGATAGCACCTGTCATGATACCACTCCGAGTAGAGCATCTATCTTGCTTGGAGTGATGATGCCTGTTGGGCCAGGCCAAGGTCTTGCCGCCGCCGCCGCCGCCGCCGCCGCTTTGCTCCCTTGATTGTGACAGATTTGTAATGGTTTGCGGTTGGCCCTCTCTCCTGTGCTGCTAGTCCATCAGTATCCTCCTCCTTCAAGAACCTCTTTCCTCGGTACACACTGTGCGGTGAGAGTGTTGAAGTTTCGCAACAAACCGGCTCTCATCTGCCAGTATGCTTGAACATCTCATCAACCAACGCTTTGGCGTGTTGAGAATAAATCATCCACAAACACATCAATCTTGCCATGGACTGGAGATTTGCGAGCAAAGACAACGGTGCTTTTTGCCATGCTTGGAGACATCTTTGCATAACACACCACTCTCCACGACACGGTGCAATTGCATCGTCACCTCATGTCAGATAGTTCTAGATTGCAACGCGTGTCGTCCGTTACAGACTCACAGCACATGCACTCAGCCTTCCACTGCATGCATGCACACACACATGCCTGCATGCATGCATGATCGTGCCGACATGACTTGTTGCGTCGGGAGCCTACGACAGCAGCTACGGTCGTAGTCGGAGTCACAGGAACAGTAGCAGTCGCGGCCTCGCTCCAACTTACTGGACAGGGTTAGCTGGGAAGGTTGTCCTATTCGAGATGTGTTGATGAGCCCGATGCCCAAGGTCGTCGTCCGAGCCTTGCAAGTCCACAGAACTAGTGTAGGCGTTGTGTGCGTGTTGGTGTTTCACTGGAAGCGACAAGTAAAGATGGCTAGTCACACGTACACCAAAAAAAAAGCACTTTCAGCCTATTGTTGACTGTACTTGTATCAGTGATGTTGTTGTTGTTGTTGTTGTTGTAGTAAAGTGTCCCGAGGCATATCTGATGGCTGGTGTTTCTCCTTTCCAAAGACTGCATGTAGAACAAGTCCTCTGCAATCACGTTTTTTCGGTTATTTCAGCTGCCAATACATACCTTTTGCCACGTTTTTGACCTTTGGCTCTATACCTACATGCGGAGGGGCGGAAACGTTGTGGTTTGGGTGGGTGCGTGAACATCCATCTGCCTTTACTTTTCATGGCTTCACTTTGTGGGCCGAGTGAGGGTTGTTGTTTATGTATAGAGAGCAATTGTCATTGATCATGATGGGAATTTCAACGCGCAGTCAAACACCCAGAAAGCTTGCACTCCCAGCCACCAAGTCAAAAACAATCACTCTCCATCCACAAACGCCTTGATCTTGCGTCCAATCCTCTCCGCGTCCTTCTCCCAGCCACACGCAGCGCCCATCAACAGCGGATCATGCGGCCCACCAATAACAGCCACCTCGAATCGCCATCTCTTGTCCTCTTTGTGGCTCCTTTGCCTGTCCTGCTCCTGCTCCGGCGCCTGCGCCTGCGCCTGTCCACCCAACAGCCTCTCGGCCCACTTGGCACAATCGACACTCAACATCTCGAGCCCAGCCCAGGTCAGAAACAGCGGCACCTGCGTGACAAAGTCGTAGTGCAGCGGATCCGTCCACACATTGCCTTTTCCCTGTGCTGCTCCTCCGCCGCCTCTCTGCACGTTGATGCTCTCTGCTTGCGCAACATATGTCTCGGCGCCCCATTTCAGAAACGAAAACGGCACGTAATCGGTCAACGTCAACGGGTTCGCCCTGTACGCAGAGTGAGCGACCTCCTTGCTGCGCAGCACAGCAGACGGGTTCAGCCAGGGACTGAGAAGGACCAGATTCGCCGGCCGAGGGATCGTGTCAGCGTCGCCACCGTCGTTTCCGCCCTCGGCTCCAAAGGCCTCAATGTACCGCACCAGCGCAATCGCCAGATTCCCACCTGCGCTGTCTCCCGACACGGTGATGCGCTCGGCCGGGATCCCCAGCGTGCGGACGAGGTACAGCCACGCAGTGAGGCTATCCTGCAGCGCCGCAGGGAACGGGTCCTGGCCGCCGTAGCCCGCGAGCCGGTACTGCGGGAAGAAGGCGGCGTCGAAGCCGGCCGAGGTGGTGAGGACGCTGCCGAGGTAGCCTGAGAGGTCGGGGCTGTCGCGGCCGGAGCCTGTCACAAAGGCGCCGCCGTGAAGGTGCAGGGCAATGCGAGTGAGGGAGGCGAGCGTCGACGTAGAAGAAGGCTGGACCGGGTCTGCGTCTGGGATCGGAGCTGAAGAGAGGCCGTGCCATGTTCCGCCAATGGTGGCGGGCCTGACGTGGCTTGCGGCAGAGAACTGGAGCGGTCCGCGGTAAAAGGACCCAGGGAACGGATCGAGGATCGTCCAGCGGGGTCCCTCAGAGCCTGGTGTGAGCGAGAGGCGCGGAGTGATCCCGAGTGTGGACTGGTAGTCGACTACAGTGTTGGCTGTGTTGAGAGTAAAGGACTGCTTAAAGGTCCAGTCGCGAACAGGCCGCAGGGCGGGAATGAGCGATCTGGCGAGCCAGAACGGCAGGCGGAGGAGGCCATCGACGATTCGGTACAGGGTGAAGAGCGTGGCAAAGGGCTGGTAGGACTTGAGAGGGTGAGCAATGGCGCGTGTTGGCGAGGGTGATGGCGATGGCGATGGCGAGGGCGAGGGCGGTGGTGGTGGTGCCATTGTGAGCGGTGGTGTCACAGTTGTTCAGATGGGAGGATGATTTTGGAGCTCGGTGCTCGAGCTGTCTTGTTGGTCGAGGTGTTGCAGTCGGTGCCGGCACGAGGCTGTGAGACAAGGCTGTCTTAGTCGAGTGTGGCTGGCGCGGCTGGCGCGGCTGACGAGACACCGAGGCCCGAGCAAAAGCTCATGCTGGCAGCGCCAGGGCCCGTTCCACCACGATCCACTCCCAAGCTCTTGACGCAGCAGGCAAAAGATTGCTGCCAAGCGCCACAAGACGCGATGATAATAGCTGGCTGGGTGCTGATCCTGGCAGCGAAAGAAGGCAGACAGACCCGCCACTTGCGCAGCAGTGGTTCTCGGCGTCGCTGTGGCTGCGGACACACGCCAAAAGGGAAGAGCCAAAAGGGACGAGAACAACGGTCGGGGAATGGTGTCGAGAAGAAGCTGTCTGGCAGCATGGTCGGGTATTTAACGTCAAGATTCCGGCCATGCAAAACCAGGCTTGATGCCGCGGCTGCGGTCGAGGGCTGGGGCCGTCCTGGGGGGGGGGGCGCAACCCCGCATCGATCTTTGATTCCGACCTGCAGCCAAGAGCGCAGCAGAGTGCTTGTCACACGGTATATGCATAAAAATGGTCGTCATTCCATAGCATATCATTGTGCCTGCTCCGTCTGGAACCCCCAGCACAAGGCTCGCCTCCAAATTCGGCATCCGACCAATGACAAACCTCGGCAGCCTTCCCCGATGAACACGAGAGTATTCATCCAGAACACGGGGTGTTTGCGAGCGGGCCAGTCAGAGAGGAAGCGTGTATTCCCGGGTTGAGCATGCAGGCTCAAGAATCGAATGGTGGGCGTTCCCCTCCAGATTCGTCCATGTATACGAGTATACGAGTACTCCAGCCCCGGCAACTCGGAAGCGGGGTCGGCAACAGCGGGGCGGAGTCGGCAAACATCAGCGAGGCTAGGCGGTGTACCCTGGTACCTCGTTGCGCGACGAAAGGGCCGACCCGCGTGGCCCGTGCGCTGGCCTGTCGCGGCGCCGGGACGCAGCGGTGACGTCACCGCAGGAAGCGCCGGGCCTGCCTTGCCAGCTGCCGGCCAAGAACCAGCCTCGTCGTCGTCTTGCTTTGCTTGCTTGCTGGCCCTTGACCTCATCGCTTCTTGCTCTCGGTGCCGAGGCTTCGCGCTTCAGACTACTAGACTACTCGAGTCGAGGTACCTGTATGTGACGAAGGCAGTCGGCACTTGAGGCTAGAAACTTGGCTTTCTGCAGCTATTAATGCGACCTTTGTTCCGTCTCGAGACTTGATATACCCTCTTACACCCTTTTACTCTGCGCTTTTGCACTGACCGCATTCTCGTGTTTGCATTCGTATACCATCCTCCTCTCCTCACGAGCCACTGTACCTGCGCATTGTGTGTGTGTGTGTGTGTCCTTGCAAGCAGCCCTTGGATGCCAGAGCCGAAAAGACCAAGAGACCTCGAAGTGATAGCCACGAAAGAAACCAGAGTCTGAGACCCATTCATACGACAAACACTCGCACACAGCGCCGTCGTCATGTCGAAGGCCGCCCAACAGGATGCGCTGCCCAACTACGGGCTCGCAGACTACACCAAGTTCTTTGGCGCGGGTGCCCTCGCCGCAACACTGACACATGGCGTACGTCTCCTTTCCACCCTTGCTCTCGTCGCTACTCGCACTCGCACTGACGCTGACCCTCTCTCCAGGCAGCAACACCCATCGACGTCGTCAAAACCCGCATCCAGGTCGACGGCGCCATGAAGGGCCTCAACATGGTCCAGGCAGGCCGCACCATCGTTGCCAAAGAAGGCGCCTCGGCGCTGCTCACCGGCTTCGGCCCCACCGCCGTCGGCTACCTGGTGCAGGGCGGCGGCAAGTTTGCCGGCTACGAGTACTTCAAGAAGCGCTTCATCGAGGCCTGCGGGTCGACGGAGCGCGCCACCGAGCGCCGCACCGCCATCTACCTCGGCGCCAGCGCCACTGCCGAGTTCTTTGCCGACATTGCCCTGTGCCCGCTGGAGGCCACCCGCATCCGGCTCGTGTCGCAGCGCGGCTACGCGACCGGGCTGGCCTCGGGCTTCATGCGCATGGCGCGCGAGGAAGGCTTCCGCGGCTTTTACTCGGGCTTTGTGCCGCTGCTCTTCAAGCAGGTCCCCTACGCCGTCGGCCAGTTCTCCGTGCACGAGGCCGTCAACGAGATGATCTTCCGCACCATGGGCCCCGACCGCAAGGCCAGGCTGTCGCAGCTGCAGCTGACGGGCGTCGAGCTGACCTCGGGCATTGTGGCGGGTGCCGCGGCAGCGGTGCTGTCGCACCCGGCAGACACGCTGCTGTCGGCCATCAACAAGGGCGCCGGCGACAAGAGCCAGAGCACGACCGCCCGCATGTTCTCGCTGGCGCGCGAGTTTGGGCCCAAGCGCTTGTTGCTGACGGGGCTGGGCCCCCGTGTGCTCATGACCTGTGGCCTGGTGGCCGGCCAGTTTGTGATTTACGCGCAGTGCAAGTCGCTGGTGGGCGCGCCGCCGAGCATTGAGATTCACAAGGAGGAATCATTATAAGCGCGATCTCGCTGATCCTTGGATGGATGGTAAAAAGAAAGAAAAAAAGAGGATGAAGAATACGGAGTTCATTGCGGTGGGTGCAACGTTCTTGGTGTAGAAGGAAGGATCTTAGGTGAAGCGTGGAGGGGGAGAGTCACTGTTTCTTGTTTCTTCCAACCTAATTATTGCGATGGATGTTATCTTGCACGGCGTTTGAGTTTGATAGACGGCACGGGTTACACAAGGAAGAAAGAATATTCGAACCATCAAAACTGATTCCCAAAACAAACCCACCAAAAACCCCCCAAAAATATGCTTAAATCCCAGGCCCCCCCTCCCCGTATCCATATTCGTGTCCACCGTCAACATCCCTCACTGACTGCTTGGGCCTGAGGTTTTGGTAGCGAGATTCGCCACTAATAAACAAAATCCAAAATCCAAAAACATGCAAAGGGTAGAGAGAAAACCCGCTTCAGAAAAAAAACCCAAAAGGAAATCAGCCCAGAAATATACTCCTCC
>KZ678562.1:4371-55679 GCA_003019895.1 Coniella lustricola | reverse complement strand
GAAATAGAAGAGGAAATAGAAGAGGAAATAGAAGAGGAAATAAAAGAAAAAAGAAAAAAGAAAAAAGAAAACACCAAAAAAAACCACATACGTATTGATTGGCATGAAAAGACCCATCAGCCCAGTACCAAAGGGAATGAAGCTCAAGATGGGTGACATCCACTGGACTTTGTACTCTGCACACCAGCCGTACCAAAAGAAGGTGATGGGCATCAGCCACGAGAACCAAATGGCCATCCACAGACGCATCTCTGGGACAAACTCGCCGTTGTTCTTCTTGGCGAGGTAGATGACTGTCTTGTCCGAGTACAGCGTCAGGATCACCCAGCCCAGGGTTGTGCCTGTTCCAATGCCCAGGTAGACGAGCCCGGTCAGGCCGGTGTTGAAGCCATACGTGTCCTCAAAGACGGTCGGGATGGTGGTGAAGAGGAGGTAGAGCGCGCCGTAGACAAAGGACATGTACAGGGTCAGGAGCAAGACAATGGGCGAGAGGAAGAGCATCTTGAGCGGGCGGACGAGGCCGTTGAAGAGGATGCGGCCGCGCGAGGCTTTCTTGTTGCCGGGGAGGTTGGTCATTGTGTCGTAGCAGCTGCGGAGGTCGTCGCGGCCGACTTGTTTGCATAGACGGGCCGTCTTGTTCTTGACGAGGATGTAGTAGCTGGTTTCTTGGTTGAAGATTTCAATGAGGGCGGTGATGGGCACGGCGATCATGAGCACCAGCCAGAAGTCCCAGCGCCAGCCGATGGTTTCGGCAACGAAGCCTCCTATCAACGGACCGACAGTGGGACCTGGCTTGTGTGTTAGCTGATGGACTGATGAGATGTCTGCCTCTTGCCTCACACGGGGGTCGTGACAGAGAAGGACAAAAACAAAAAAAAAAAAACAAAAAAAAAGAAAGAGAAGGACGCCATCAAGACCTGGGCTGCACTCACCAATGATGGGTCCAATCAACCACATTCCCATGGCAAAGCCTCGCTGCTCAGGACGAAATATGTCGGCAATGAGACCACCGCCCAGCGTCAAACATCCTGAGCCACCCACGCCAGACAGAAAGCGAAAGATGATGAGGGCGACAATGTTTGGCGAGAGCGCGCAACCAATCTGCCAACAGCAGAAGCTGATATTGGCCAGACCCAGAATAGGACGGCGTCCATAGATTTCCGACATGGGCGCGAGGAACATGGGCCCAACAACGTAGCCGAGCAGGTAGATACTGACCGTCATGGCGCCAACAATGGAGCTGCTCTCGCCAAAGTCTTGCAGCAAGTTTGCAATCCCGGGCGACAGGATGGACGAGGCAAAAGGGGTGACGAATGTGATGGCCGATAGCAGGGCAACGAGCAGCCACTTTTTGGCAGGTGGAAAGTTGAGTGGCATGGCTGGGTCATCCTGCGAGTCCCAGCCAACAACACCAGCATCGAGATCCGTCTCGGGAATGCGAGCGTGCTTGAGGCCATCGCCGGCGTTGCTCTTGCGGCTCTGCCGGCTGAAGACGCGCGAGACCTTGGAGCGGACCGTGTGGCGTGTTTCAATGGTACGGATGCTTTCCACATCGCGCGTCTAGAAGGGAGGAGAGTGAGGAGACAAGCCCCAGACAGTCAGCACTGACATGGCCCAGATGAGGTCCGCACGCGCAAAGAGGCGTATGTTTTCTGGCAAACCCACTCTGCTTAGTTCTCGATCGAGGCTGTGGCCGGGCACCATGTCTTCAATCCTTTGGTGTGCGAGATCAGGCGCGCCGTGGTTGTCGTCGTCGTCGTTGTCGTCGTCTTCCGTGTCATCGCTCGAAGTCAATGGACCGCCGGCGGCACTGCTGTTGTGTGCGCCAGCCTGGCCCTTTTCCAAGTCCATGTCGTTCTGTTCGCGGCCGCTCGGTTGTTTGCAAGTATTGTGGACAGAAGTTGGCCTCTTCTCATCGTCGGCCTCGGTGGCACTGGTTGTTGAGCCGGTGAGCGAAGCCGGCCGCGCAATATCACTGTGGGTGGTACCTGTTGGCGTAGAACTTGCCCCAGCCTGTGCGTGGCGACGCGGGCTGGAAGTGCTGTTGATGGCATTGTCTTGCATGATGGCAACGTTCACGCGTAGGCTCTCGTTGCACCTGGAGTGAGGAACCCTCTATATCAATTGCAGCATGCCACGTTCGAATTGGGGCCTCTGCTGCAGTGCCACCTTGTGTCAAGACCGCGGGAGAACCAAGGTAGGAAAGTTGAAGGGTGAACAAGAGGGATTATGTGCTGAACCAGGCACAGGCATCCATGCTGGTGCACGGAATAAGATGTAAGTAATGGTGCATCTACGGCCAGCCTCTGGGGGAGCAAAGTGTCCAGCCAAGTCGATCACGAGATACAGACTCTTGTCTCGCGCAAGACACAACGTGGCACGGACAGGACGAACAATTTCATTGACGGCATTTGCCAGCAGTGTTTCAGCAAGATGTCAAGGGGGAGGAAGACAGTCTCTTGCGAACTGGACTGCTACTCTACCGGCTTATTAGAAAGCCCGGCACACACAAGTGTACAGCCCGTGAAGTTGCTCGGGAATAGCGGTGATAAACAGGGATACTGATCGTCACCAGCGACTATTGCTGCGCGAACCTGACGGCATTTTGAAGCTGACCATTCCAGTGGTGGAGCCAAGAGAGGTCAAACAACGCAATGAAGCCCCAGTGTGTGTGTGTGTGTGTCTGTGTGTATATGTGTCTGTGTGTGTATGTGCCACTGAAGCTAGTCAGGAAGCTTGCCCAGTGGCAAAGGAGTCAGATTAGCATGTCAATGGCCTTTCTTTTGAGCCACACACACATACACACACACATACACACACACATACACACACACCCCCCTCTCCGTTTCCAAGTCGTCCTCGGCTTCGGCTCTCATTCGAAGCACCGATCCGTGACAAGGGGGGGGGGAGGCCCGGAGCCGAAGCAGAGACAGTGCTGTCCTGTCAGGTTGTCGCTATCAAAGTTGCCCATCAGTTGCTTTTGATACCAGGTACAATTTGTTTCATGGTACAACTTCAGACGCTACAACACTTCACCCTGACTTGACACTCTATTCTCGTCCTGGGTGCCCTATGTCACTCCCACTCAAAAGCGTTCCTGACCCGATCTTTCGTACTGAGTGCCGTTGCGGGTTCTCATCTCCAGATCCAAAACCTGGGGAATCGCTCCAGCACGGCTTCGGAAGACGAGCCTACTCACACTCACGGCAGGGTAGTCTACATGACAGATACAGGACTCAGCCAGCAGCAAGATGCCGTGGCACGTAGTACCGTCCTTTCTGCAAGAAAAGTCTTGCTCCGAGCCGGGCTGACACTTGATGAATACCAACGCGAGCATGCTTTTGCATTTGCATTTCCAATGGCACGACATGACTCTCGTGTGCCTGGTGGGACAGGTGATTCGCCTGCACGTTCTAGACCGAGCAAGGATAGATGATGCCGTGACTGCATGGCCATGAGCAGTGGCTAGCTGCCATGTATAAGCGCTTCATCCTGCCGAGCGGTTCGACTCATCTCCTGGCAGCGGTGCAAAACATGAGGCGCAGTGCTCCATCTCGTCCACTGCAGAAGGAGTGGAGGCTACTGCAAGAGTCGGAGACAGTCATGTAGTATATGCAGGACAAGCGGCACGAGCGGCGCAGAGTCTGATCCATTCCAAGTCCATGTACATGTCGCAAGGAGTTGGACACTGTGAATCTTGGGCCATGTTGTAAGTGATGATGCGCAAACGAGCACCAACGACCTTGTCTCTGCCAGGGTGCTGCGGCTATAGAGCAGGACTTATGAGCATGAACTGCGCCGTTAACGCCGTGCATACCGGCACCGGGCCCAGCCACGGGCCGGACGTGGACGTTGACAGCATTGACGCAAAACCTGTAAGCATGCTGGTACTTGTGATTACTCATAATGCTACGTGCTGGTGGACTGTTGGACTTGTTTTCCAAGCAGCAACAAGGTAGCTGAGGTGATCCTTTCAGGGCGCCATGGTATTCAACAGTCGAGCCTGAAGCGAGTAGCTCGGTGTATTCCACATTCTGGCTGGGCAGTACCAAACCCAGTCTTTGCCTAGCTCACTACATGCTTCGTTCCAGTGGCAACAAGGGGTCGACTCCGTTTTCGAGACAGTTGCAGCGCTCACCATGTCAGAGCCTCCTCCTCCACCACCACCACGACCACCACGACGTCCACAGGCCCCCGCGACTGGGCCGTCTTCCCCTTCTCCTGCTTCCGTCGCAAGCAGCGGAGGCGGACCCCGCTTCAACAGAGCCTGTGACTCGTGCCATGTGTCCAAAGTGCGCTGCGTGCCCGATCCGCAGTCACCCACAGGCAAAGGCTGCCGGCGATGCGCCAAGAACGGCACCGCGTGTGTCTTCTCGCCTGTGGGTCCTCGACGGCGGCCGATGAGGACGAAGCACGACCGGATTGTGGAGCTGGAGCGCAGAGTGCGGGATATGCAGTTGAAGCTGGAGAAGGAGGTCCACAAGCGGGTTTCTTCTTCTTCTTCTTCGAGGACAACGACGACTGGCCGTGGTGAGCTGCCAGATGCGGCTGGGAGTCGAAGTGGAACAGCAGCAGAAACACATCGAGAAAGAGGACGACCAGAGTCAGCTTCAGCATTCAATACTGGTCGAGCCGCGGCCTTGGCTGCCTCTGATCGTACAGCCGGATCATCGTGGTGCTCGCAGCCTCCAACGCCTGCGACGATGCCAACATCCACTCTCAGGACCAAGTCCGGATCACTCGCCAAATCCACTACCTCTGAGCTGTTCCTGCAGGACCAGTCAAAGACACCAACGGCGGTAGGGGCTGGATGCGCTGCCTTGTCATCCTTGTCCTTGTCGTCGACTCCATCGTCGCCGTTGCGTACAGCCACCAATGCGCCGAACGGCCATCACCAGCTTCCTTCGCATCGTGGCTCCCATCCTCTTGCTGCTGCACAAGGTCGACAGCAAGCGCCGCAAACCCAGCATACACCGCCGAACCCTATAGCATCGACTCAGGATGTGATCGATCAAGGCTTGCTCACAGAAGCCCAGGCCGGCCAGCTCATGCGTGAGTTCCGCTCCCGCATCGCTGACCATCTCGTGGGTCTTTATGTGCCAGAAGAAGAAGAGGAAGAAGAAGAGAAAGAAGGAGGAGAAGAAGAAGGAAAAGAAGGAAATGGCCGTCTTGACGAGGAGGATCAAGAGGGGATTGGAAAAAGTACCAGCAAAGAAGGCCGGCGACCTACACTCCGCCGCCACCAGCCAGCGTTTTGGCTCAGCATCCTCTGCGCCGCCGCCACAGGAAGCGCAGACCTGCACACCCTGGCACCGCAACTATTCATGCAGCCCCAGGCGATTCTGGATGCTCGTGTGGCTGCTATCCCCACGTCAACGACCCAACACAAGCAGCAACCCCAAGCAGAGACACAAGAGGCACGAGGCTCGGGCACAGCAAAAGACAGACAAGAAGATGACGGCCATGCTCGTTTCGACCACAATCTCGACACCATTCAGGCCTTGAACATCTATCTCGGCTTCTGGAACCCTGTCCTAGCGGCCTCTCACTCGAGCAGCCAAGTGCTTGCCATGTGCGAGGTCGGCATCACCTTGGCCGTCCAAATGGCCCATTCGTCGCCTTTGTACACCCTTCTCCTCCAAGATGAAGCCAACAACTCGACCACCACGGCCTCAGCCACTACTCCTGGTGCTACGACTGCTACTCCTGGTGCTAGGACTGCTACTACTACTAGGACTGCTACTACTACTACTACTACAACTACAACTACTACTACCATCACCACCACCAACAGAGACGTACAACAAGACAACGACCCACCACCGCTCCCCAAGACAGTAGCTTTCACTTCTCGTGACGCCCAGCTTGCTCGTGTCCTGCTCCACTGCCACTGGGCGACACTCTCGATTCTCATGAAGAGCCGCCAGGTCTCGGTGCTGCGCCTGATGCCCCTCGTCACACCAAGCATGCGCATTCTGCGTACAGCGGCGGCTGCAAGGCTGCAGACGGCCACGGCGCACATGAACGACGCCGATTTGCGCCTCATTGCATGGGCTCAGCTGGTGCGGATTGCTGCAGATGCCATCTTTGCGCTGTACCGGGGCCATGTTGTTGGCGGTGGGCTGAGCAGTGAGGCGAGGGACGTGATCCTCGAGGGGTTTGAGAGGAGGAGGAGGCAATGGCTGGTTGAGTGTCCTTTTGATCTGGTCACTGGTGAGTCTGTCCAGAGAAAATCACTGTCGAGGGTCGCTTGGGACTGTGGGAAGTCATTGACACTGTTTGACAGATTTCATGATGCTCGATTACTATTACTATCTTTTGATCATGTAAGTCTTGTCTGCTTGCAACCTGTGTTCTTGCAACGACAACATGCTTCTCATCACGTTTGCAACATCCTTCTCACATTGGAGCAGCTCAGAAATCATCTACCCGCCAGGAACAGCCGACTTCAAGATCCGCAGCCGCAGCGTGCCCATGCTCACTCCACGAAACACTGCCAGCACTTCCTCCTTCTCCTTCTCCTTCTCCTCCTCCTCCTCCTCCTCCTCCTCTGCAGGAAATCCTGCCAGCCAACTAGACCAGAACTTCTTTGCGCCCTACAAGCTGCCATACACGCGCAAATGTATCCAAGCGGCCCAGTGCGCCCTCGACATTGCCACAAGGACCCCGTTGCACACGTCTTCGTCCTCCTCCTGTTCCTCCTCCCGCCACCACACTCCCCCCACAAGCCCTCTGCGCACATCCTCCTCGTCAAAGGACAACTGGACCAACAACTCGCCGTCGTCCAACACAAGAACGAAAAGACCGGCCTCTTCGCCGCCAACAAGACCCACAAGCCCCGACCTCCTGCGCCATCTCGGCTGCCTCCCCTATGGCCGCATTTTCTACGCTCTCCGCTTTCTGCTCTTGGTCGCGCACGAAATCTGGCGCACCCAGCGCTACGATGTGGTCGACCTATCCTCTCTGCGTCTAGATGCGTACATTGCCGCGCTGAAAAGACGTCTTCAGAACGCTGCTGCGGTGACCCCTGGCCGTGGACCGGCAGCGTCTGCGGGGCCTGGCTCGTTCAAGTATCGGTATCCCATGATGTGGCTCAACGCACTCACCACGCGGATCGAGCCGTGGTACCGCCAGCTGCGAGCCTTGCTCGATGAGGACACCAAGCTGGCGCGGGTTGTTACTAGCCAGCAGAAGGCGGCCGCTGAGCGAGGAACCACACGCCAGAATAGTGTCGACTCGGCCTCCCACACGCTGACCGCAGAGCCACCCATCGTCCCCTTGGACCTCTCGGCGTCCTTCTCCTCCATATACTCGCTGTCGGCCCATGACAGCTTCCCTATCTGCGACTTCACGCCTCAGACAGCCACCGCGTTTACCCATGAGCTTCTACCGCCGCACAACAGCGCCGCACTGTCTTCCTCGGACAATCCGCTGAGCACCTTCGCTGTGGGCGGCCTCAACAACCTCGACGCTATGACTGCTGGCATATCGCTCTCGATGCCGCCGCCGCCGCCGCCGCCGCCACCGTTGCCGCTGACATTGTCGTTGTCCAGCCCGTATTCAGAAACACTCCAAAGCGCACCGCCCATTGACAGCTGTAACTTATCAGATCCGGTCAACCCATCAACGTTTACTACCGCCGAGCTGGAGTACTTGGATTTCGGAGGAGATATGGACCTGGACTTTTTCCATCTCAATTGGGATGAAGAGTGTGCTGATGTGCGGTTCGATTCGGATCAGACGTTTGGTTTCACTTGATGGCAGAACGTGAACGGGGAGCTGGACACAGGTTCAAGCACTGCGTTGAACTGCTGAGTCCATATCATGATGTCTAGGGAGAATATCTAGGGAGAATGCCAGATACCTCAAGTCCAGAAAAGCCGTTGCAGAATGCTGAGAGAGTTCAAGTCAAGACTGAATCTTGGATCGGAGAAAAGGAAACAGAAGCTTATAAAGGACAAAGAAAACGCCACGAGCGAGCGAATGAAGAGTGAAGTTACTCCTTTGAATAGCCTTCAAGTCGATGAAAGGTTGTTTTGATCAACGTCCAAGTCAACTGTCAACAGTGTCAAGTGTCTGACGACGCGACGAGCCTTGCCTGAACTGATCAAAGCGCTCCTCACAACTTTGAAACGAAAAGAAAAAAAGGCTTGATTTGGGTATCGCAGACGCTTAGCAATAATTTGTCTATCCATTGCCGCAGCCATTCTCTTTTTTTGTCTTTCGCTCTTTGGCTCCTATTTCCCCCCAACAAAATGTAAACAGACCGTTGAATCGTTCCCGAGAACACACACAAACACACACATACACAATACCATGCATCCTTTGTGGTTCCTACGCACAAGTCCTTCCTTTCTTCAACTCTACAAAATCTTACATACCTTGTCCCTCAAGTTCCCCCTTGGAGATTTCGAAACGCTTCACCAAAAATCTCGCGACTCCGTATCAGATTCACCAGCCGAATGCGCTCATTCTCCAAATGTGCCGAGTCCGTCGCCTGGCCACACGGCAGATGCGCCACAGGCGCCTCGAATTCCTTCTCAAGGAAGCGGATGGCTGGAATGGACCCGCCTTCGCGGATGTACAGTGGCTTGCGGCCCTTGACGGCGGGGCCGCCGGCCTGGAGCCCGGTCTTGGGGTCGGCGGTGGTCTTGGTGGGATGGACGTCAACGTCCTTGTCTGTGTCAGCGGCGGCGCTAGCGGCGTCCTCCTTCTCCTTGTCGGATGCGCCGGTTGAGTCTCCGTTGGCGGGTTCGGCGAGCTGTGCTGGCTCGGATAAGCCCCAGACTTTGATGATGGCTTGTTCCAACGTCTTGAAGATCTGGTTGTTGGGATCGCCTAGCCATGGCTCAGCTTTGTTGTCGATCTTGATGGTGAGCGTGTTCTTGCTCTCCAGCTCGGCAAACTTGGCCCGTAAAAAGTCCTTGAGCGACGCAACAATATCGTCAACTTGTTGGTCAGGCACGATGCGGAACGAGATTGTCGCACTTGCATGGCTGCTCACTACACTCTCGTCAACGCCTGACACCTTGGTGCCGTGGATTGTCAGGTTGGGCTCCCGCCAGCGCGCCATCAGACTGGACTTGAGCTGCTCGACAGTGCCATTATGTGGGTGGCGGCGGCTGAGGATCTTGACAATCTCCTCGTACCGCGCCTCCTCGTCTGGTGTCAGAGGCAGAACGGCGTCGTAGAAGCCAGGGACCATGATCTTGTTCCGCGGGCCCTTGAGCGAGGTCAGCACCTGCATCAGGTCTGCAAGGGGCTCGTCCAGCATATGGCTGCCATCCACGCCGGAGTGTAGATCAGGGTACGCGCTGTCGACGCAGATGGTAGCATGCAAGACACCTCGGAGTCCGTACGTAAGGCAGGGCGTTTCGTCGTCGATCCAGTAGCTGTTAGCCAGAAGGATGTAGTCCACGTTGCCAATCAAGCCCTTGTTCCTCCTGATGGTCTCTTGGAAGTTGCGACTCGTAGACTCCTCTTCGCCCTCGATGAGGAAGACGACGTCCGAGTCGAGCTGCTTCGCCTGCAACAAGTCTGTGACTGCGTAGAGAGCCGCCATAATGGGCCCTTTGTTGTCACTCACGCCGCGACCGTACAAATAGCCGTTGATGCCCTCCATTTGGAACGGGTCAGTGGCCCATTTGCTGCTGCTGTCGCGGTCCGCTGGCACTACGTCGTAATGGCCATAGAAGAGTATGCGCTTTCGCTTCTCAGCAGGCTCCAGCTTGCCACTGAAGACGGCACAGACAACAGGGTTGTGCAGCTTTTCAGTAGAGAGCATGTTCACCTGGGCGCCCAGTCGCTTGAATAAGTTGCACAGGAAACTCGCTCCTTGGCGGCATTCTTCTGCAAACTCGGGACGGGCGGAAATGGTGCGGTACGAGATGAATTCCCGCAGAGAGGAGAGCATGGTGCGCTCAGACTCGTCCGAGGTGTCCTCGGCCTCTTCTTGGATGCCGTCCACACGCCATACGCTTAGCTTGTTGTCGTTGGCACCTGTGATGTAGTAGTTATGCCCTTGATATGTTGTGTAGGCTGAGGACAGGATTTTCCCCTCATGCGCCTTCCAGCGAGACAAGCATTGGTATTTTTGGCTAACCTTGTCAGAAGCTTTGTTGGAGAGGACGGTACTGTGTCTCTGTTCATGATCGTCAGTTGATGCAAAACCAAAAAAATAAAAAAATAAAAAATAAAAACAATACGGAGAACCAGAGTTCGAAAGGGCACTTACTGCTACCGTTCCAATCGTGGAGGCTGACCACAGATTATCCCATGCCATTTGTAGAGACATAATATCGCCGCATCGCCCGTTCGGTCCACTGTGGTCTTTGATCACCCTTAACTTCTGCTTGGTGTCAAGATCCCAGAGCTCAATGATGCCCCTCTTCTTGCCACTGTAGAGGAACGAGCCATCGATTGCCATGTGGAAGACCGACTGTCCGTCCTGCTCGCCCAGGCACATGATCTCACGGTACTCCCATGCCTCCCACTCTTCCATGTCATTGTACTTGTCGTCTTGCTTGATTTGCCAGAGCTTGATGCGACCCTCCCCACCGCCCGTGATCAAAACCTCCTCGCCAGGGTCCACGAGCACCGTAGGGCCCTTTGCCACGAACATGCAGTATATAAAGCCGGAATGCGCGCGGTTGCCGATGGAGGAGCGGTGGATCTCGAGGGTCTCGTCCGCAGGCGGGATGAGTTCCTCTCGTTGATCCTTCTTGCGAGGTGTTGACTTGCCACCAATAGCCTTCGAGTCGAAGAATGTGTCTATTCGCTGGTCTGGGTGGTTCGGGTTATCGTGGGGTACTCGGCGCTCGGGGTCGCTCAGCTTGACCCATTGTATAGACGTGTTTTGGGCGCCAAGGTAGACCGTGTCCTGCTGGGGTGAATATGCGCAGCAAAAGACATCGCCAATGTGGTCAGGCCAATAAATCTCGTAAAGACGAGCAAATGTGTCTGGACACCAAACCGAGACAATTGCGTCTCCAGCACTGGACACGAGAATCGATCTTGCAGGGCCATCTATGGAAGGGGTCGGCAAAGGAGAGGTGGAGGGAGCGTTGCTGCTGCTGCTGCTGGCGGCGGCGGCAGCGGCCTGAGAGGTAGTGTCGGAGAGATAAAGCCACAAGATGTGACGCTTGTGTGCTTGGAAGCGCTTCACAAGCTCGAAAGTGGCGAGGGACCAGACAAAGATCTCGCCCGTGTGGGTGCCGGCGAAGATGTACTTGTCGCTGACGGCGAGTGTGAGAACGGTCTCGTCGTGCTCGAGCTCCTGTATGCGCAGCGGAGCGCTGAATTCGTCTTGAGGGGACTGCAGCTGGCCAACGGTGGCATGAGTGGGGGTCATTGTGCTTGAGGACGGATCTGTGTCGAGATCCAGGTCGCCGTCGACGTGGACGAGGGCATCAGGAGCTGGACGGGGAGCAAGATCGAGTCAGCGCCTGCGTGGGTGGGGGACTTGAGCGTGACTGCTTGGTTCTAGAGAGGACACATGGAGCGAAGAAAGATCGACAAGGAGCAGCAGATGGTCCTTGACCGACTGTCTTGGTGGTGATTGTGGTGGTGGTATTTCGTGATGGTGGCAGGTTGCTGGTGCATTCTGTGACTAGGGGCTGCCGACAGTTTGGCACTTGGTCATTCTCGAAATGACGACAGCACCCCCTAGGAAAAGGGTTGGACGGCAATTGACAGGGGCACGCGCAGCCCTAACAGCCCCAGAAGTCTGGTATCCCTACAGCAGGTACAGGGCACCACTGGAAGCCCTGTAAAGGGTGCCAGACTAACGGGCGGTCGGGCGGTAGCACAGCGGGGCTGGGCTTGCACAGGCTTGGAGGGGCAGGTCTGCAGATGGGGGAGTGGGGCAAGGTTAGGGGTCCATTTAGATTTTCCGGGGGATGGGATCCACTGGAGCGAGCCCCTGAAACTTTTTAGCCTAACCACTGAGCTTTTGTCACGCCAACCGACCAACAACGAAGCACGACCATCGACGAAACGGGCTGGTGTCGCGTGCTCTGCAACAAGCCCGAGAACCTCCTCTCCAAGACAGAGACATTGTTGCGTGAAAGACTCACCGTCACCAAGACCTGGCTGTCCATATCTCCTAGCCTCAGTTCGTTGGATCTTGCGGCAGCCCAGACACTCTTCAGCCTCGCCAACATCCCCGGTTTCCGACGCTGGCGGAGTAGGTACTGCCATAACGGCGTGTTTGTGCGGCGAGACCATTGTGGAGAGAGCAAAGGCGAAGGCGAAGAGGAAGACAGAGACACGTCCAGCATGGTCTGCAGAGAAGCTGAGTAGCAAGTCTTGGTGGTCTCAGGCTAACAGAAATCCATTCTGGAAGAAGCAGACGCGAGCAAAGAAGGTTCTTCGGCCGAACCTGGAGCGACCGTCGTGGGCCGGGACTCTCAGTTATTATACACACACACACACACCGCACCATCACTACCATCTCGGGTCTTCCAGGGCTGTCAGGCACAGGGCAGCCAAGCCGCAGTCAAGCAGCTCCAGATAGCCTCGTCTCAACCCGTCTGCCCCTGTATGTACGAGGCAAAGACATGCATGAAGGGACCACACACTGGCCGGCTGAATGGCCCGTAAGATGACGCACTGCTACAGTGCAATGGCATCACCCTGACTGGCTCTATGGCCCGAATGCCACCAACCCGATGCAGCACCTTGGACCTGTCAGTGGCTCTGCTGGCTCGTTTCAATATCAATACCAGTTGCCCTCTACAGCACGTCGATTTGGAGCTGCTGGGACATAGGTTCTCACCTCTTCCCTTCGTTCATGAGCGTACTTGTCGCCAACCGGGTCTCGTTCTTGCATCTTCCTAATTTTGACGCTGTCGAAGATGGAAATTACCAAGCCCCACCGCCAAATATGGTCGCTGAGCTGCCTGACCCGGCACGAAATCAATGGCTGCGGGCCACCGTGTCTCAGTGACGAGAGATTCACCACTCTTGAGCAATATGCTGCTCTCTACCTTGTCTTAGAAAAGACAGCTCTAGCGACTCCATGACGATGCATGGCAGTGGCATGTCCATGGGCCTGAACGGCATCGCTTGGACGGGCCATTTGGAACATGCTGTAGTGTTTCTTTTGCGCCTTTCTGCAGCATCGAATTGACAGCCACCACAAGTTCGAAACCGCGTCCGCCATTCCCGATTGGACCTTGGATTGGCTGGCAGCGTTTGACATGTGGTATCTGGTTCGACATCGTTCTCTGATCAGCCCACTCTCATAGTGACCATCTGGGTTTGAGGCATGTACTCGCACATTATTCGAGGTTTCACCGGTTGAAAGAAGACATGCCCAAGGCTTGGCTGGGTTGGAAGGACCGTCTTCAACCAAGCGCACCCAGCCGTCACGGTCAGACCTCCCAAGCACGCTGCTAGTGTCTGCTTGCTTCATGACCTTGTCACTGCGGTGTCTGAAAGCCCTGGGAGCTGTCAAATCTTCATTTTTGAAGTCCAGGATTTCTCATATCGGCTATGCCGTCCTCGCAAACAAATGCGTGGGTTTTGCTTTTGTCTATCTGTCCTTCTGATGTCGCGGTCAGGATCGACGTTGTACACTGGGTTTCCGCGCCACTGAGGTGATCTTTGTCTGATGAAATTGTGATGATTGGCTCCTGCGCATCTCGTCAAGACAAAAATCATGCAAAACAGAAGCCGCACTTCCATCTATCGAACGGCGAGGTTGTGAATATGGATCTGCTGGAGCGAAGTGCACGGAAACCGAAAGGTTGGGGACGCGGTGTAAATGTAGCTGGTACCCGCAGAATGTCCGTGCCATGCGCTATCGGTCGTGTATGAGGTACACTTCACCTAGTAGGCGAAAGAGACGTCCTTGGATCCAGTAAGCCATGGGCTGTAGACAAGGGTGCCCCGTATTGAATGGAGCCCTGACTGCGGCCGGCAAATCGACAGTTTCCCATCCCTGCCGCGGCGAACAAATTTCTTTGCCCAGGCTGAGGTCACCACCACGCTTTATCGTCCTATCACCCAGTGCAGCATCACCGACCCATTCAAGCCTCCCTCTACGCCAGCCCACTCCATTCAGCCGCCACCAACCGACCAAAGAAGGTAACCCAAGAGTCCTGCTTGGCGAATATCATCATCGCCATCATTGTTACTACAACGACTTGGTGGCATCAGCGCCAACGACCATCGACCAGAGCTTGCCGTCCTCCTCGACACCCTGCTAAGCGTCTGATTCTGCAATCAGCCCTCCGTCTCTTGCGATCCTGATTCTCCGACACACTACTTCAAGCCATCAATCACCATGGACCACACACGCGACCCCTGCCCTTGGGTCATTCTCAATGACTTTGGCGGTGCTTTCTGCATGGGCGTATGTGTTTCTTGCCACAAGGCTAGTCCTCTTCTTTCGCTGCACATCACTAACCTCCCTCTCCTCGACAGGCTATTGGCGGTACGATATGGCACGGCATCAAGGGCTTCAGAAACTCCCCATACGGTGAACGACGGATAGGCGCCATTACAGCTGTCAAGATGCGCGCACCAGTGCTAGGCGGTAACTTTGGTGTCTGGGGCGGTCTCTTTTCCACATTCGACTGCGCCGTCAAGGGTATCCGCAAGGAGGAGGACCCATACAACGCCATTATCGCTGGCTTCTTCACAGGTGGCTCGCTGGCTATCAGAGGAGGCTACAAGGCAGCAAGAAATGGCGCCATTGGCTGTGCTGTCCTATTGGCTGTGATTGAGGGTGTTGGTATTGCATTTTCAAAGATGATGGCTGGTAGCACCAAGCTTGAGGTGAGTGCCCCCTTGATAATCTCGTGACTACTGGCGTTGATTGATGGCTCTGCATCTGACGCAAAATCCTTCTTTCTGCAGGTACCGCAAGCTCCTCCTGCGAACGAGGCGGCGATTGTATAAGGCGAACAGCACCACTGCCATCCAGGGCTGATTTCACTCCCACTTCTCCACTCCATCGAGTCACCGACAATCGATCCGAAGCGGCTTCTACATCTCTTACTGAACTGGACACGATCTTTCTGCATGGATCTTGGGGGTTAGGGCGTCGGCAATCTTCTGTAGTATAGTTTCTATGGGTTTCAGGTCCTCGAGGGCTCACACGACAGCTGAACGAAAGAGTGAGCAGCGACTACCGAAACTCGACCAAAAACACAAAATAATACCGCCGCCTTTGGCGCATTCCACCTCATTTTCAATTCACTGTCTGCTCTGTCGAAAAGGTCAAGTTGGTCCACTTGTCTCTGCTTTTGCGCTCACAATGACTGTTCTATAGGACTCTGCTTTTCCGGAAGACACGCTCCCAGATACTCTGGTCTCTGTTCCCCATCAAAGCCCAGATGCGCCACCTGCTCGCTTTCATGCCAGACCTGGAAGACGCCCTTGTCATTTTGATCAATCCAGGCGCGGAACATGCCAGGGCAGTTGTGGTCTTGAAGCACTTCTGAGCGAGTCTCGACCACGCGGCCGCTGCCGTCACGAACAATGACGCTTTCGATGCCGATCATGCCACCCTCACCCTCGCCAGTCAGGCCCCACCGATCTCCGGCACTCTGCTGCAGCTCTCCGCCTGGACCTGTCACCTCAGCCAGTCCGACAGCCGACGATACGGGTTTCCAACGCGCAATAGCAGCCGCAGTGCGACCGGCATTGACCCTCAAAAACGAATCACCGTTGCCTGTTCCAGACGTCGCGAAGGACCGAGTGGTGGTCAGTTCGCGCGAAGACTCGGATACTGACGCTGACGACAGCAGAGGTGAGTAGACAAAGGGAGTCGGTAAACAATCAGCCATCCATCCCTTGATGGCCCCAGCGAACTCGAGCGCTGCGCCGGGCTCACGCACAAGGTCCATGCCCTTTTGCCAAAAACCTGGCGCTGAGGATCCAGTTGGGTCGCCCTTTTCGGTCCACTCTTCAGCCCAGTATCCCGCACCTGGCATGGGTGTGTCGCCAATTCGACCCGTCAGCTTGTTCGTCAGTCCTCCCGTACTTGTGGCGCAACAGACAACCCCTTGCGAGTCGAGTGCAACGGCACCTGTTGTTCCCTGGGGTAAGTACTCGTCAGCGCTCCAAGTGGCAATCGACTGGATCCCATCGGCTTTTTTCTCGCGTTCCAACGCACGAATGTGTTCGTCCCAGCGCTGTTGCGTATAAAAGTACGCGGTGGGCTCCATATCCAGGCCGTACTGTTCAGCCAGGGCCTCAGCCACCGCACCGTAGACGAGTGTGTGGCCTTGAGCCGAGGGCGCCGAAACATCGTGTGATTTGTTAGTTGCGGGGCTCTTTTTGCCCCATAGGTCGTCCTCGCCGTGCTGGAGGATCTCTTTGGCTAGCAAGATTGGGTTCTTGACGTGACGCAGACCGAGGACGCCAGCTGCGCGTTTGGCGTAGCCCTTGGAGACCATTACGCTGGCCTCGAGCTGCTGAATGCCGTCGCGGGTGAAGACGGCGCCCTTGCCTGCGTTGAAGAGCGGGTCATTTTCGAGCAGCGTGACAGCGTAGGTCGCTACCTCGAGGGCGGAAGGGAGGGCAGACGTCGAGTGGGAGCTGGGATTGGTCTTTGGCGTGAACATGTAGGTGTGCGTCTTTGCGATCTGGAGGTGTGAAATGATTCAGGTTAATTCTGATTCGCCCTTGTTGCGTGCCGGGCTTGTTGTTTTGGACTGGTACTACTGACCATACCCAGGAGCGACTTGCGCACAGCTTGGTATCGCTCCGGCGTCAGGTTTGTTGGCTTGATGTTACCGGCGCCGCCATGGATGATGAGCCGGGGCTTGATGGTGCCCGTGGACGGCTCCGGTTCGGTCTTGTACTCCATCTTTGTTGAGTCGCAAACCGTGCTTGTACACAAAGGAGAAAGAGGTTTGACGACTTGCGAGACAACACCGCAGCAACAAGAAAAGAAGCGTTCCAAGAGGGTGAAGTGTCCTGGTCGTCTCTGAACAGCAGCATCCAGTACAACGACAGCAATCTCGACGCCGGCATTATTGCTTGCCCGCTTGCCAGGCCACTCGCATTTGATGCCGCTGCGCGCTTATCGGCGGGCCTTATCTTATCGCGCACATCGCAACGGGCCGGGCTCGGCAAGCCGGACGAGCAGCGCCCGAATTGGCGTCGCCAACTGGAGATGCGACCGCAGACGGACTTGTCTTTGTGGCTACGACATGGACTTGGACCATCAGGACCAGTTATCAGACACACAACGCGACATGGCCAATTGACGAGAATTGGATTTGTCTGATCTCTCCTCGCCGTCCTTGACATGCAGCCACGTCGGCGGTGTTGTCGGCTAGACGTCGGGAAGATGGAACAACCCTCCCTTGCAACGATGTTAACGCGCATCTGATCTGCAAGTCTTGCAGCCCTTTTGTCGCGGCCGGCCCATGCAGTCGCACTTTAAGCCCCGGGATTGCGGGACGTCTTGACGGCTGCCCGGGCCAATCATGTCCTTGTCGCCGCAACGCTCGCAGGCCCATAACATGGTATGGACTGGTGGATGGGGTGGTGCAAGGTTGCTGCTTGATTGCATGCAGTCTCAATTGCGAGTCGTCTCAATCTCTCGACTTTTTTTTCTTTGGCTATGGGGCTTTCTTGTACATGGTGAGGATCGAATTGTGGGCTTTCTGGGTTCCGGGTTGATGCGACTTGGGGAACAAGACTGGCGATCGATACGAGCACAACGCGCACCCACCCAACACCGCACTCAAGGCAGCCCGCCATGCACAGACACAAGACATCGAATGCGTTCAACAGAGGCTATCACTGGCATTGTACATGATGCATGCAGGGCTAGAGAAGCGGTCGACATCGCGAGACACAATTCTCCGTGATGCATACCCAAGCGTTGGCTTACTGCATACCTAGTGGCAGGCGATAGTTCGAGTCTGGCAGCTGGGGTCCGTATCTCGTTTGTTGAGAGAGAGAGAAAGAAGTGGGTTTGCGTGTACTGAGGGTTTTTTTTTTTTTTGTTTTTTGTTTTTGTTTCTTTATTAAGATTGTTATATGTCTACTCACTCAACTCAGCACTTTCTCTCTCCTCGTCTGTCTTCTTCGACCCTCTCACGCTGCTACGCCTTCTCTGCCATCTAATTCCTCACTGTTGACGTCTTGCTTGCAGAATCCACCAAAGACTCGCTCCAAGGACCAATGCCAAGGATGCCCTCTCATGAACAATACAAGGGGCCACAACATCTCGAAGATGGTCGTTATACACCATCAAAGCACCACCACGGCTCTCAATCCCACCAAGTCTCCAATCGCAAAACAGCCCCAGCCGCGCCAAACGATGCCTTCCCTACCTACCAGCTCACTATCCTCGCCATCTGCCGCTTCTCGGAGCCCATCGCCTTCAACTCCATTCTCGCCTACACATACATCATGGTGCAGGACCTGAATGGCACCGACGCCAACGCCTCCTTCTACGCGGGCCTGCTCGTCTCAGCCTACGCCGTCGCAGAGGCCATCACCGCTCTCTTCTGGGGCGCCATCTCGGACCGCTACGGCCGCAAGCCCGTCGTCCTGATTGGCCTCTGTGGTGTCGCCCTCTCGAGCCTGCTGTTTGGCCTCGCGCGGCACTACTGGGTCGCTCTGCTTGCGCGCTTCGTCGGCGGCGCGCTCAACGGCAACGTAAGTGTCATGCAGACCATGGTCGCCGAGATGATCATGCACACGCCACAGCATGAGCCGCGAGCGTACGCCGTGCAGCCGTTTGTGTGGTTCCTGGGGTCCATCATCGGGTCCGCGATGGGCGGGTTCCTCGCGCAGCCGGCCAAGTTCTACCCGGATGTGTTTGCTGCAGACGGCTTGTTTGGGCGATTCCCGTATTTGTTGCCGAATTTGGTGGCTGTGGTGGCAATTGCGCTGGCTGTTATCCAGGGGATGCTGTTTTTGGAGGAGACGAATCCAAGGTGTAAGAAGGGAGAGGCATATGCGGGAGGAGATGCTGTTGGTGCTGCTGCTGGTGCTGCTGGTGTGGACCGTCACGACAATGGACACCACCACCATCGATATTCTGGAGGCCGCGTTGAAGACGATGATGCTGTGGAGTTCGAGCACGACGAGAACACGCCGCTCATTCGCACAACAAGCCATCCGATCTCCATCTCCGAAAGTCTACGCCAAGGTCACGGTCCGCTCTTTGTCGAAGAGAGTCTCCCGGGTGCGGCCAACCAGCGCTTCGACCTGCGTCATAACTCTTTTGGTACTATTCACTCCATCAGCGTCCGGCCAGACTTTGAGGATTTGCAGAATGCCCGTCGAGCGAACCAGACGCCGTTGGCAGCAGCTTCAGGACGACAAGACGACGATACGGCGTCAGCCAAAGCTTTCAATTTCTCTGTTGTCATGCTCATCCTTACCCTCGTCTTTGCCGCCTTTCACCAGATGGCCTTTGGCGCTATCTTGCCCATTTACCTGCTTGACTCGCCTTCGACGTATAACTCCTCATCGTTTCCCGCTTCAGCAGGGCCAGGTACTTTTGGTGCTGGCGCTGGCGCTGGCGGTGGGCTACACTTTGATTTCGTCGGAGGCATGGGATACAGTCTCCACGATGTCGGCGGCTTCCTCGCCGTCAACGGCTTCATCGCCCTCTTTTGCCAAGGCGTCATCTTCCCTATCTTTGTGGAGAAAGTCGGCGTCTGGTACTCGTTCCTGCTGCCGACTCTAGTCTACCCCATCTGCTACATCATCATGCCTTTTCTCTCCCTCCTGCGCAACAACAACAGTACGACCGGCGAGTCCACCCCAGCGTCCGAAGAAAGCTGGCTCCTCCCCACGGGAATCTACGCCTCCATGTTCGTGCAGAATCTGCTCGGCATCATTGCCACGCCCTGCATGCTCATTCTGCTAAAGAACGCAACTCCGTCGCCGCTCGTGCTCGGCCGCGTCAACGGCCTCGCCATGAGCGCCGTCTGTGCCGCTCGCACCGTGAGCTCGCCCCTTGTCGGCGTCGTCTACGACTCGTGGGGCAGCGCCGCGGCGTGGGCGAGCTGTGCGGCTGTTGCGGTCCTCGGGGCCGTGCAGCTTTGGTGGGTACCGCGCGCCGTCGACCGCATGGAATTGGGTGGCACTGAGGTGCATGTGGTCAATGCGCTGGCGCATGGAGGAGCGTCTGTTGCGGGTGACGATGCATCGGTTTGGGATGAGAGTGAGGCTGAGGAGGAGGAGGAGGAGGAGGAGGGAAGTCATCGATGATGGAAGAAGGTGCTGACTGCCGGCACTTTTTCATCTCATGTTGGTCACCTAGGTACGCACCAAAATACCATGCATGACTGGAGAAAGGTCCTGCGTGCTTGGAACCAACGTCTAGAATGCTTCAGACTGGACACTGTCCGACGAGCGACGCATTGAATAAAGCCTTGGGTCCAATGAACGAGATCCGACCGTCGTGTCTCTCGTACTTGACGAGCGGCACGCCACGCTGCTCCCCAGCATCCTGGCCCTCGATCAGTCCTCGCGTTACCTGGCTGAAAAACTTGTCCACCTCGAGCACGAATTCTTGGGCATCCACAGCGCTGGTAACGTGGCCACAGGCCATCCGGACGCGCGACAGCCGTGTGGCAGAGCCAGTCTGCGCGCTATCGTGGTCCTCGTCCTCGTCGACGGTGGTGCTATTCCAGCCACGAATGAGATCTCTCAGCTTGAAAATAGTTGACGAATAGCTGCTTAGATCCCCAGCGCCAGACGGGAATAGAATTGGCGCCCATTCGTACAGCGTGTCGCCCACAAAGAGGAACCGCTCGTGCGGATCCCAGATGGCAAGGCTGTCAGGCGTGTGGCCGGGCGCATGGTACAGCACCAAGCCGTCGAGGTCGTGGGATGTGCCTGCGCTTGCGCTGGTGTGCCTCATCACTTGGCCGTCTTGCGCCCAGTGGCTGACGCTGTACGAGGGTGTCTTCATCCCGACGTAGCGGCAGAGAGAGCTCGTTGGCAGGTCGTCGAGGATGAAGGACTTGATGTTTGCGCTGGCCCAGATGGAGGACGGGTGCTGGGTTTCGGTGATGCCCTCTATGCCGCCTTTTGAAAGGCAGACACCGTTTTTGGTCAGATTCGCGGTATCATTGTTTGGAGGAACATGTGGCTTTTTCATTTTATTGTTTTCTACCGATACATGGTGCGGAACACAAGACTGCTCGATTGCGCAATGAAAAAACAAGACCGTTGGATTCCATCAAAAGAGAGATCAGGATTACAACACTCACCAATGTGGTCATAATGGCAGTGCGTACACACGACCTCATACGCCTTGCTCCCACCTGGATTCAACGGCTTGCCACCGTTGTCATCAACAGGATACGTCTCGAGAAACTCCCGCAGCGACGTCAGCTGCACCGCCGGGTCGCGCGCTGCGCCGCCGCAGCCCGTGTCGATGATGACGATGGCGGCGGCGCAGAGCTTGGCGTAGATGAAGGGGTTCTCGGACCACTGGTCGTCTTCTACGATCCGGAAGGTTGAGGCGTTGAGGCGTGTGCAGGAGAAGCAGGTTGTTGGTGGCGGCTGTGATGGTGGTGTCATTTTCGGTTCGGGCCTGGCTGGGTAGATTGACGAGAGATGTTGTGATTTTGCTGGCGGACTGGTCGTGCTTCCTACGGTCGTGGCATTCACCAAGACAGTGAGCCATGAGATGTCTTGTTGTGTGGACTGTGTGCAAGACTTGGGCAAGATCTCAAGAGGTACGTGGAGAGGAGGAGGAGAAAGAGGAGGAGGAGGAAGATGAGCACACAAGGGGCAAAGACACCTCCCGCCAGTGTACGTCATACCCTGACAGGGATCAATTTCAAGCAGCTGTCCAATCACTAGGACCTCAACGTGCGTTGCTTACCTAGAAGGCTTGGACCGAACATTCAGGTATCTTTGTCTTGTGGAATGCGCAGTAAGCCCTGCCAGAGATTCCAGAATGGTGGTTGTGACCAAGGTACTCAAGGTGTTCGCCCGTCTTCTGAAATACAGATACAGCTTCAAGTGAATAGCTGCTGAGCACTTGGTATCGGCTTCTCACGTTTAGTTGGCAGGGCTAACCATCAAGTTCATGGCGGAGCAGTTACTTTTCGCTCCCTGAAACCGTTTTGTCGCAGGACTACCATACGGAGTGTCGATATTGTGCCACCATTCTTCAAAAGCCGGCCTAATATTCGCCCTGAGTTACAGCGGCTTGGCTGCGGTGAGCTGCATGAGCCAGAGAAGGAAGATGAGGTAGTATGAGTTTTGAACTAAGATAGTCTCGACATCAGAGGCTCGGATAGGTAATGTTCAGCACTCGGGACAGAGGTGAGGTCAGCCCGACGTGGGAAGTATCAACAAAGCGCCAGATATCTCGACACCCACGTCAGGGTCGCCAAGGCGGAGTGTGCATCAAACCAGCAGACGCAGACGCCGAGCAATCATGCCTCGTTGTTCTTCTCGTAGTGGAAATCAAAGGACACATTGTTTGACTTTACCGCATCAATATCGCGAGGGAAAGGAATGTGTTGTTCGGATTCTTGCAAACCAGGCGCTGCTCATAACAACATTCACTGTATCGTGCTGTCCGACCTTGCGGCGCTTCGCTGGAGAAGACTCGACGACAACATCCCAGGCTTGCACCAGTCTCGGAGAATCTATAAAGAGCACGTCGGGGAATATTATAAACCGGCGCGATGAATGGACACCACCGGACCCCCTTCTTTCTTTTTCCACTTCGGCATTTGCTCGGCCAGATCCACGGCCAGATCAGCGTGCAGACGTCAAAGATTCTAAAACAAGCCAACCCACATGCTGTGCAAAACGTGGCTGACAGCATCACTGCTGTCATTATAGCAGGCACTTGCTATGTATGTACTACATAGTATTTGGCCACGGCTGCCCAGAGAGGAGAGGGTCCATCAAAAGGGTCCGTTACAGCGGTTATCCCGTGCTCCATCTAGCTGTCTACAGCGCCCCAAAGCCTTCATGCGGATGCTGCCGCGCCCCTTGTTACCGCATCCTCGGGGCAGCCCAGTGGTGACGCAAACGACGACAAGAATTCCAGACCTTGGACAATGAAGGAGAGGTTCTTGATTGGGCGACAGACTTGTGCACGAAGCTGGATTGTACACAGATAGACCATGTTGGGACTCGGCCAACTGACGTGCATACTAAGTGGCACAAAAGAATTACATGAATACTCAAATCCGTTCCATGCTGTCAGTCAGCCTGAGCCCCACGAGAACGTTCGACTGATCATCACAGCGGATTCTCGACCCTCTCGATCGAGAAGAGAATCGCAAATGCCGAAGCAACGCCGAGCCTGCTGGGGCGAGTCCCAGACTGTGTACATGGCCGACCTGATGCACTCGGTTCCTGGATCGCAAACAAAGAACAGAGTCCATGACGACGGCCAGGGCTGGGTGATCATCCTCTGCCAACTTTCAGTTTGGCCTAGTTCGTAGTGGCAGCGCTGCGAGCCTGACAAGCCACTACCATGGCCGTGTGTCTGACGGCACTTTGTGTGCTTATATCTTATGCCTCGGGCGCATTTTCGGGCCTCTGCTTTGTGAATCGAACTGACGTTTTGACTTTTTTCTTCTTTCTTTTGGAGCACGATACCCCTGGAATTCGGACTGGACGGGAACTAAAAGAGCCATCGTGGATCGTGATATGCTGGGTTTTGCACGACGACGCACAGCAGCAACAGCAGCAGCCATGCCATACGTCAACAAGCAAGCGAATCGCAAGAGGGTCATCATTGTCGGCACGGGCTGGGCCGGGTCGACACTCGCTGGCAACCTCGACGACAAGAAATTCAAGGTGACGGTGGTGTCGCCCGAGGACACGACGCCGTACACTCCGCTCCTGGCCAGCGCTGCATGCGGTTTGTACGACTTTAGGTGAGCTCAGCGGTTTTTTGTCTTTCTTTCTTCTCTCTTGTGCTGGATACCAGATCAGCCAGGCCTGCCTCGAGCGAGACAGGCTGTGAAAGACGGAGCGAGAACCGTGGCTGACTCGTAGCAGCATCGTCGAAACACCCATCCGGCACCAAAATCGCGACGTCCGCTACATCAAAGCCCGTGTCGAGGACGTCGACTTCAGCGCCAAAACCTGCAAATGTGTCCCAGCCTTTGACAAGCTGCCCGAAACAGTTGCCTCTCACTTCAGCTTATCCTACGACCACCTTGTGCTTGCGCCAGGATGCACCAACAACACGTTTGGCACGCCTGGGGTGGCGGAGAATGCAATGTTTGTGCGCACAGCGCGCGATGCCAAGGCAATTCAGGCGCGGATCCAGGACAGTTTCGAGAGGGCTTCCATACCGGGGCTGTCGGGGCAAGAGAGTAAGTCATGGATTTTCCCTTACCATCGATATCTCGCAAGAGTGTTGCTGTTGTTGAGTGTTGAGAGACGAGCAACAAGTCCCGCGTGCTCACCACAATACCCCGAATGGCAGTTCGCGACATCCTCCACTTCGTGATAGTAGGAGCAGGCCCAACGGGCGTCGAGATCTCGAGCGAGCTGTCAGACCTCTTCAGCCATGACTACGCGCGACTCTACCCGCACATCAAAAAGTACGCCCGCATATCCATTCACGACATTGCGCCCAACGTGCTCGGCGGCTTCGACCAGCAACTCCAAGACTACGCCATGAACAGCTTCGACAAGCGTGACGTCGAGGTCGTCACGGGCAGCCACATTGAGAAAGTCGACGACAAGGCCATCTACACCAAGGAGCTCGGCCGCATCCCCTGCGGCATGGTCATTTGGAGCACCGGCAACAAGGTCACGTCGCTTGCTGAGCGGCTGCACTGCAAAAAGGCAGAAAAGGGTATGCCGCGGCTCTTGACCGACAACTTCTTGCGCCTCAAGGGCGAAAACGGCCAAGTCCTCCCAGACGTCTTTGCTCTGGGTGATGCTGCGGATATCGAGGGCTCCAGTCTACCCACCACGGCCGAAGTGGCTTGTCAAAAAGCCAACTGGCTTGGTGCGGCGTTGAACAAGGACTTTGACGAGTCCACCGTCAACCAATTCGAGTACAAGCAGAAGGCTATTGTGGCTTATCTAGGCCACAGTGATGGTGTGATTGCTGGCAAGGGTGACTACACGGGTGCTGAGGCTTGGGTGGCGTGGAGGAGCAAGAACTTCTTGTGGACTCGAACATGGAGGCAAAGGGTGTCGGTTATTGTCAGCTGGATCCTCGACCGGCTGAGTGGTAGAACGATTGCTCCAAAGTAAAGCGTCGACACAATTCCTTGAAGCGTCAAGTATTGGATATATAAAACCGGGAAATTGTCAGCAAGACGATGCATCTTGGAATACATACCTCATAGTTTGTTCCTGAGATTCCCGCCCCTAGCGAAGGCTTGTAAAAAGTAGCCTTTGTCATTTATTAAGTACATAATACTGGCACAAAACGAACGCATCGTTGAATATCATAATTAGGACAGCACAGCAGCCCGCCATCATCCCATGAGCACTCACCGTCAAACATGTCTATGAACCCACCATAACAAACAGCAACTCAGGGCTAGGATCCTTGATGAGGCACTATCTTTGCCAGAGTCTCGTCACCGTCGTCGGGAATGTTGAAGCGGCTTCCTTCGCCCTGGACGCAGCCGAAAGCCTGCCCCGTGGTTGGCTGGAGGAAACTGTACCGTGAGCTGTCGGAAGAGCACAACAGGTTGTCCGCCGTCTTGTTGGTGTTGCGTCTCACCAACCCAGCGTTTGCGGAGTTGTTCCATCCCGCCAAAGAGCTGTCTGAGGCGCAGACGGCGCTCATGGCGAGGCCGTTGACACGGCCGTGCACAACATGTGTGCGTGGCTGGCTTTATCTGACAAATATTGACATTCATTACAGCTAGTCACAATCTGTGACCAAAACGTTTGTTGATCCTAATAGCGCAGTCTTGGTAGTTAGGTGGTAATTTGTGTACAAGGACCTTTGGACCGCCTCATGTTTAGTAGTTCGTGAGAGGATTAAACATATGGCTGATAGAGTTTCTCGCACCAATCCCAAAAGACTTGAGCTTTGCCATCCTCGATTGCCTTTAAAATCCCCGTGTTTGTAGATTTCTTTTGAATCCGCCCAAAAGGCAGAATATAGGCACCATTGTTTTCGAGTCCGACCTCGTTGGATAGCCCAGCGAACATCATTGTGTACGCACCCATTTTGGGCACAGCAAATGTCGGATTCATGAATGCCATCATCCAGCCAGGCTGGTGCTTCCACACTGGAGTGCTAATCATGCCAGGATTTTCTGTAACATGGACGATAGCGTCACCCTTGCCCGGCTCGCTTTCGCTGCCCCAACGGCGAGCCCCTTCAACGCCCAGAAGCCAGTTGCCAGCCTTGCTTGCGCCATAGTCTCGAGATCCCGATTCGGAGCCTGTCCCCTCGGCATTGATCCTGTCGAGAACCTCGAGATCAACGCCGCTTTCCGGCGCAAACCTCTCTATGATGAGGGAGCCTGTCCAGACCACACGCGTGGCGCCGGGTGATGAAGGCGATGCTGCCGCTGCTGCGCGCAACTCTGGTAGTAACTCCTGCGTGAACATGAGGGGAGCGACACAGTTCACACCAATATGGCCCTCGAGCCCCTGGGCCGTCTTTGTGCCGATTGGGCTCCCAGCAATGCCAGCATTGTTCCAGAGCACATCCAGGCGGGACTCCCGCTCCTTGAAGAATGCCGCAGAAGCCTTGATGGTGGAGAGATCGTTCAGATCGAGAGGCATGTAGGTGATGCTCCCCGGTGTTTCGGCGGACTTGACGGCCTTGTTTTGAGCCGCTGTGGTGCGGTATTCCTCTAGGACCTCCTCTATGGCGGCCTTGGCGCGTTCTTCGGACCTACAGGCAATGTAAATTTTGGCGCCTTTGGGATACAAAAGCTTGACGAGCGCGAGCCCGATGCCAGAGTTCCCTCCGGTTATGATGAAGACGCGGCCGTCCTGGCGTGGCACAGAGTCTTCGGTATAGGTTGGCTTAGGTGGAAGCCATTGGTCCACAATGTCGACCACTTTGGCCACCGACAGATTGTAGAAGAGAGTCGAGAAGTTGATGAGCGTGTTCGACATGCTGCCTGGAAGGCCTCTTCCAAGGCGTACAATCGTAGATGAAGAGTTGCAGCGGCACCAAGACAGCAAACTTGTCGATCAAACAGGCCAAGATACTTGAGTCGAAGGAGAAGCCTCTGAGTTATCAGCTTCCGGTTGCGATACCCTTTGGTTTATATTCATATCTACGAATCGCGCATCTATGTTTGATTTGATACGAATCAACTACAGATAACCACTTTGTACACCAATGAAAGTTAAGTCTTTTGTGGGGTGCGTTCGTTTTACTGGGGAGCAATGGTCGATGTTGGCCCTGAATACGGGGATTGTTAAGTCCAATGCAGGGGCAGCACCAAGCACTGGCAAGCAGGGCAATACCAGGATACTGCTGGGCATGTTGGAATGCAACATTGTATGTCCTGTTGGCATCGATGTGTTCCACAGCCTGCTCGACTGTGCATGAGATGTTAAGCAAGCACGTCCAGAGGTTTCACTTGCATGAGGCTGTGCGACAAACCGCTGGAACCAAACTTCAAAGAGCAATTTGTCCGATCGTGGCTTGCACAGTGACATGAATCGCAAGACCACAAAAGTAGTCACAGTACTGGCGATGCTCTGGGTAATTGGAGCACGTTCTCAGTAGACTCGACCAATAAGCAGTAGCTTATGATCAACTTGGACCTATGACAAGTTTTAGACCGTTATGCCTAAGCTGTTTGAAGGGCAATCTGAGTTGGAATGGTGCCGAATGCCTTGGTTCCCCCCCTCCCCTTCTAATGAACTATAACTAAGGGGGGCTACACAGAGGACAGACAAATGAAAGGACTTGCCTTGGGTGAATCAGGTCACGACTCATGAGCGACACTGGCGCCCTACGTCTCTGCTGCTACTTGGACCTTGGAATGTACAGTGTCTACAGGCGGTATGTTCCGTGTCGAACCAACGCAGCGGGTCAATGACAGCACTTGGCGATCGAATTTGTCCAGTGTTGGACAGCTTTTCTCAGTGCTGTTACAACGGACACTTTGGTCTCTACGTGATTGTTCCAACGGTCCAGTATGTACCTCATGTTGTGGCGAGACGGCCCGTCATTCAGAAGGGTCGAGAAGGGCAGGCCGGAGAGTTCTTGCGCCTGATGACCGACAGCACGCATGCATGTGCCCCTGACGAGATGCGCTAACACTTGTAATCGTCTGTGGATGAGACGGCGGTGCACGACAGCAGCAGAATGGGAATTTCGAATGCATCCAGTCGCCATATCGATTGGTCGTGCGAGACATGCAAGTTACAGGTGAAAGTGTAGGACTACTCATGCTCATCTGCTAAATGTATAACTAGGATTAGCAGCAAAACTGCTTGAAAGTGCAGATAATCAACAAGTCTAAAAATAGTGCTCATAAAAACATGGCACAATCTGCCAAGTGCCTTGTCGGCGGCTGGTTCGAGGATCATTGCCTCCGAGCGCAAAGGAACCAACGCTTCTGATGCCACTCACGGCACCATTACTGGGGCTCGAAGCCAAAGGGGGAAAAAGAATGAGAGCCGCTGTAGGGATACCCATTGCAAGCCTTCGTCATGGCAAGAATTATGCATATCGTTCGCATCGCCAAAACGTAGAACATGCTGACGGACAACCACTGGCTATGAGACCCGACCTACAGGCCCAAAGACAAAAGTTTCAAGCATGAAAAAAGTGCTGACGCAGGGCCAAACAATGGCATGCAGCTGCGGTCAGAGCCAAAAGAGGGCAGAGTAAGTCGTACAGGATATATGGGTTCCCCCATTGGATGTGGTGATCACAGAGTGCATTGCACTCCGGCCAGCTACACCAGTGAACCACAGCCCAACAAGCTGAAGGTTCTCAGATTTGCGCTGCTCCTGATCACCATTCATCCACATTCGAGGCAAGTCAAAAGACACCAGCACTGCCCAGACGCACCTACATGCTTCCTTCAAGAGAACCCACACTCCACAATAGGTGTAAGTTGGCCATGCAGCGACCGCCATGGGGTCCAGCCGGCTTACACCGTCAGCGGCCTCAGGCCTGTGTACGGCGCAGCACCTCAACTTCAAGATCCTTCAGCGACCAACCAAGCTTGGATTGTACACGACGGCCGCAGCTGAGACTGTCGGTGAAATGTAAGCAGGCCAACCACTGGATGACGGACTCGAGTGGCCAGTCGTAGAGGACGGTGATCGTACTGATGCAGTAATTATATATATATATATATATATCCATATCCTCAATCTTTGTCAAGGCCCCCGTTGACAACCAAACTCTGATCTTCAAGTCTCTCACTTTGTTTCCGTCGCTCTGCTGAAAGAGTGCTCATCTGTCTCCAAGCCATTTAGATTCTTGACCTCATTCCGCCAGTCACAGAGCAACGCTGCGATGGCTCTCCTACACTCTGTGATCTATGCCGTGGCGATGGCTGTCTCGGTCAGTGCAGTGGCTTGTCCTGGCGTAAACTACGCTGCAGTCACCAATGGCGTGAGCACCAGCGCCTGCTGTGTCGGCGGCACAATACAACCAGTGTACAACTCTGTCTGCGAAGGCTGGCCAATCTGTAAAGGGCCGGTAAGTAAGAACCCGACAGCCAATGTTCAAATGTGCTCTGACCAGATTCCCCTCCCCAGACAACTACGACACAGACCCAAACGCCAATGTCCTGTGTCACTCTCCTGCCTTACTCGGACCCCAACTACGAGGCAGACCTCAGCTCCATCACCGCCAGCATGGCGGCGAGCGGCACAACTTACTGCACAACGATAGGAGTTGCCGGCGACAAGTGTGCCGCGGCGAAGACAGCTTCGAGCACTGCTGCTGGCGGCGTTTCCAAGACAAGCACTTCGACAGCCACAACTGCGACCAGCGACAGCGGCAATACCAACGCAAACGGCGTGGGCGGAGACGCGAGTGGAGGGGATGGCAACGCGGCGACGTCCGGCAATGGAAGCAATGGGGCTGCTTCAGTGTCTGTCTCTGCCAGCGGAGGCTCAAGTGCAGCCACAACAGTCATCAGCAGTGGTAGCAGCGGAAGTAGTAGCAGCAGCAGCAGCAGCAGCAGCAGCAGTTCGACTACTACCAAGACAGGTGGTGCAACTGCTCTGGGACTGTCCTGGGAATCCTGGGCCCTTGCGGTCTTTGGTATTGGACCTGCGGTTCTGGCGATATTGCTATAGTGTCCTATCATCTGGATACTTGAGCATTGCGATAAGTGGGAGGAAACTTTTCTTCTGTTAGCGATCTCTTAGCCTCTTGTGAGACGCAGCCAGGGTGGTGCTTGGGTTGGGAAAAGCCATAGGAGCAACTTAGCGTCTTTGATACCGGATGGCATATAAATTTATTCTTACAAGTCTCAACATCGAAAACCACAGACCATCTTTGCATGGATGTGTCACTTGACGATTTTGCTCAAGCCCCAGCCATCAACATTGTGACCACCAGAGCTAGGTCATGTCGTGTTACAGACCTGAGGGTGCGATCGATGACAACAAACACAAGACTCTAGATCTAAGAGCAGTGGACACATACGCAGAAAGTGCTTCCAAGCGCCCTCGAGTGCTCCAATGCTAAGTCGAAACTCCATTATATCAACGTCATAGGTGAAAGGATTATACGCCACAACAAGCCCGTCACAAGGAACATTTATGCCCTCGTGCCACAGTCTGAAGCAGGGTCAGACATCCGGTACTACACCTTTTTGCGCTGAGTCGACGTCTGAGTTGCAGATTATCATGTCGTTTTGGAACGACCACACCATGCCGGATCCTTTCCCTCTCTGCAACGTTCGTGACGACAAGATGGAGATGGCGTGCACAAGCACGCCATCCTCAAATCCACCAATGTGTAAAGCCTCACAGAAACCGATCAAGACATCCAGAGGACAGCATTGCGGCATGCTTCGCGTACGGCGCGGCTTTGAATACAGGAACGCATGCTTTGCAGCTTATTGGGTAGCTTTTGCCAACCTGTACTATGCAATCTTTAGCGACAACAATTCCAAGATTTCCTAAGCTCTGAAGTAAGATTTACTCGCCATTTTGGGCTACTCACATATATAGTCGCGATGCAGTTGCAGCGTAACGCACCACTTCAGAGGAGCACGGGACGCCACTTTTGCTTCTTAGCGATGTGTAGGCCAAGCGCTGGGACAGGATTGGTCCTTTCAGCATGCATATCACCGAATATGGCACTCTTTGTGAACCTCGTTAAGCCATGGCGGCTTTGCAAAGAGGAAATAGTGACGTGTGGCGGAGAATAGCTTGCAGATAGCACACATTACTTACGACATTGGAAGTAATAGATGCGAAGATGACTTCATGCCATTTCAATACATGCTTGTACCAGCATCGAATGTACTTGCCTGATGGATTGCCATTGGCAGCAGCGAGAAGCGGTGCATGAGTGTAGAACAGCACCCAAGAGTATAAAGAAGATCGGGCTCTGCAGAATCTGGGTATGCGGTCTGTAGTTGACCAGCTTCACAAATCAACACTTCGCTTTGCTCTCCCCACTCTCAGCATCGTTGCACATTACAGCTACCAAGATGACTTCGTTTATTGAAGAGAGCGCTTGGCCAGAGTCCTTCACCAACGGTGAGAATCGCGAGCTGCTGGAGAAGTTCTACAATCTGTCCAACGCCCCCAACCCCGGCAGCGACGCATCGGAAGAGGCACTCGCGGAGCTCTTTGACCCGGAGAAGGGCGTATACCAGCTGGCTTCCAAGAAAGCCCAGGGAAGAGAGGGTAAGTGTAGCTGAGACTGGCGACGGCATCCTATTCCATCTGCCCTTTGTGTCGGGCCGTGGTTGACATGTACACACAAATGACCCATCTAGCCATTATCGAGCTGCGCAAAGCACTTTTTGCTAGCATTCCCCGGCGCGAACACCGCGTTGTCAAGATCTTCACCTTTGGTGAAGACCAGTCGCAGCTACTGGTCCTTGGCAAGGTGGAGTACGGTCACCACCACGGCCATGAGACGAACAGTGACTGGGCCTCGAAAATCGTCTTGAGCACGTCCGAGGGTCAGCCCAAGCTGGCTGAGGTGCAGATTATTGTGGTAAGTCGAGAGTGCCCTGGAAACAGTTTCATCAACAACGCCACAGAACGGTGTCCATACGTGTCTAGAAAAAGACTAACAAAACATATTTGTCGTGCGTTTCATAGGACACTGCCACGCATATTTGAGGGCGAGGCCTGTGCACCCAGTCCTTTCATTAAGGGCTTTATATATATACATATAGTCTTTCCACCAACGCCGTCCTTTTGCACTGCGATTCTGGCGTGGTGTGACCGATTAGTGAGAATATACATGAAACGTCAAGAACCGCGGAAATACTCCGCTTGAGGATTGTGCTTGATCGTGACGCGGCCGGCCACTGTAGAGTACGTACGACACTGAGGTCTCGGGCGCCCACTATTCAGGGACTTCAGACAGATCTCGTTGGCCCACGTCCCTGCAGGTGACATGGACTAGGATCCGGCCTTGCCTTTTCTCCTGGTCAGCTCCTTGATGCCCGTCTTTGTTTCGGTATGCTCTGTGCTCAAGTCCCGGTGTTGGATGAACAGGCTAGCAGCAGCAGCGACAGCTGCCAAGCACGTGTACATGATAAACATGTTCCTCATGCTCGTGGCGAAGGCCTCCAAGATCGCCATGTGCTGCACGGGATCTTGGACGGACTCGGCGACACCCACGTTGGCAGCGGCCTGGGCCCCAGAGAGCGCGTCCAGAATGCTTTTGTCAAGGCCAGAGGCGGCGAGCGCTGGCTGCTGCGCATCCATGCTGTTCTGGAATGCCACGCCGCCGACGACGACGGAAAGAGCCATGCCGATGTTGCGAATGAAGCCGAAGGCGGCGGTGGCAGCGGCGGTGTCGCTCTGGCTGACGGTGCTCTGGATCGCGACCATGGGCCCTTGAAAGAGCAGCGCAGGGCCCAGGCCACCCAGGATCTCGAGCCCCACAGTCGCTGCCACAGACGTGCGCGTGCCAAAGGTGATGTACAAGCCCGTGCCCAGCGCCATGAGCGCGGTTCCGCCCCAGATGAACTCTCTGTATCTGCCGGTGCGGAAGACGAGCAGGCCGCTGAGGATCTCGACCACGGCCTGCGTCACGATCAGGGGCAGCATCAGGACACCGCTGCGCAGAGGAGACGCCTGCTTCACGCTTTGGAAGTACAGCGGCAGATAGTATTCCATGCCGATGAGCACCATGCCGTGAAGCAGGACGACGAGGAAAATGGCACTGTTGGACCAGGATCGGAAGACTGTCAAGGGTATCAGAGGGTATCTGGCCAGGCGGTGTTCGCTCAACAGGAAGAAGCCGATCATGAGGGAGCCAAAGACGAGCAGACAGACGACCTGGGGACTGCTCCACGGCAGAGGCGCGCCGCCAAAGTCGAGCCCGACAAGCAGCAAGAGCACCGTGGCCAGCATCGTCAGGGTGCCGAGCCAGTCAACAGCGCGGACGCCTTGGCCCAAGCTGGTGCCCGGGTTGTGCACGTCCAGGAAGATGAGCAGCAGCGCAAAGGTGGCCCCGGACATTGGGAGGTTGATCCAGAAACACCAGCGCCAACTCTTGTACTGCGTGAACGCGCCGCCAATCAGTGGCCCTGCGGAGCCCGCGAGAGCCCACACAAAGCCGACAAAGCCCATGTACAAGGACCGCTCGCGCAGGCTGAACAGGTCCGAGATGACAATGGCCACCAGCTGTCCCAGGCCACCGCTGGCAGTGCCCTGCAGCGCCCGCGCAGCAATCAGCATGGCCATGTCGGAGCTCAGCGCTGCAAGGACGCTGGCTGCGGCAAACAAGCCGACTGCAACCAGAAGCACTGCTTTGCGGCCCCAGATGTCGCTGAACTTGGCCCAGATGGGCCCCGTCGCCGCACTTGCCACCAGGTAGGCGCCGCCAATCCAGACATAGCCAGAGGCTGAGCGCAGATCGGCGCAAATGGTGGGAATGGAAATCGCAATGATGGTCTGGTCCAGCGCAGCTACAAAAAGGGCAAGCTGCACACCGGGGGTACGTGAAGGCGCTGACGTTAGCGACGCGAGTCCTGGACACAGGCCCGAGTGCCAGGGGCACAAGCAGGCCGGGAAGTGGAGGATTGTGGGGGAGAGACGAGCGCCAGAGACAGAGAGCATACGTAGAGACCCGCTAGAATAGCATACAGGCGCACTTTGGACCGCACGGCCGGGCTGTCCACGACATCGACAGGCGTCATGGGGGCAGTGGCTGGCACGCCGGACAAGGGTGCAGCAGTTTCAGGGGCCAGCTCCATACAAAGCCGGGGCGCGGCCACGGCGGTGGTGTTGTCCGCGTCCATCTCCTGGAGTGTGCAGAACAGGGCCCGACTGGTGCTTGACCACGGAGAGAGAGAGAGAGAGAGAGAGTGTGTGTGTGTACGGCGATGGGTGTCAAAACTGCGAGCGAGCACGCTTGGAAGTGCAAGAGACTTGAGTCCGTGGGACTGAGCGTTGCCACGGACAAGAAGACGACCAGGTATCCCCTCTCTGGCCTTATTTATGTGCCCATAGACATGCATAGCAACGCGTTTTTCTTGCCGAATGACTCAACCGTACTGTACTGGGTTAGCACAAGCAAGATTCAAGCTTAACCTTTGACGTCCGTCCACACATGTAAGCGGCTCTCGGCCAACTGGTCCTCGCTATTTGCCGCCAGAGAGACACAAACGAGGAAGCGCGTGGGTTCGGTATTCACTGCACCGTGTGGCGGAGCAGCGTGGTACAGCATTGGCTCCACTGATTGCTGGGGCTCGCATGATGGACCTGAACATGGGCTAGTTTCTCCTTTCTGGCCCCGGAGCAAAGCATCTTTGCAGTGCTGGAGGAAGTCTCGTGAATCCAGCATGACAGCAATCCCACAGTGAGCACACCCACGGAGAGCTGGCAATGGGTGAATGATGGCTTGTCCATGGCGAGCACGAGAGCCGTTCGGTTCTTGCGGCGCGGCCTGACAGACGGGGCTGTCGCTGTCGAGGAGTGTTTCTGGCCGAGCATGCTGGTGTTGTGCATGTGGCCCAGGGACACATTTTCAGCACTGTGTTGCGTGGCTCAAGGGCCATGCCAGGGAAACACATGACATCGCTACGCAAGCTGTCGGCCGTGTATACTGGAATCGCTAGTGAGCCGCGCGTCCTTCATCTCGGTAGGGCATATGCTGCGCAACTGGGGATTGTCGTGGACCACCCCGGTCTCTTGTGGCTGGCACTGCCGGCGACTGGCGTTCACAACTATGCGACCTCGACAAGGAAACTCGTCAGTTCTTATAATTGCGTGGCTGCTTGACTTCTCTGGCAACGAGCTCGTGTGCTGGTAGTCCTCTTCCATCCTCGGGTGCAACAGCGTGGACACTTTCTTTGACTCCCACCACCCTCACCAGGAGCGACTCTTGAGCCTCTTCCCACAGTCATTACCAAGATGCAGACCAAGTTCATCGCCGGCCTTGCGGCCTCTGCCAGCGTCGCCTCGGGCGCATCCGTCAGACAGCTGTACCAGGGAAACGGCAGCACGACATGGCTCGAGAACCTGCGTGTGCGGTCCAACGGAAACGTGCTTGTCACGGAGATCGGCCCTCCTGCCAACCTGTTGACCTTCGACCCGACCCAGGCGGACCCCGAGGCCGTCGTCATCCAGACCTTTCCCTCCATTCTGGGTCTGAGCGGCATCACCGAGGTCAAGCCTGACGTGTTTGTCATCACCGGCGCCAACACGACTGGCAGCAACATCGCCGACCCTCCGCTCAACGCCACCAAGGTGTGGCTCGTCGACTTCAACCAGGGCCAGGGCAACGAGCCGCTGATTGAGCTGATTGGCGAGCCCGTCCTGCCCCAGGTCACCGACTACAACGGCCTCACAACCTTCAACGAGACCATCATCCTGGCCTCGGCGACGTTCCAGGACACCGTGGTCGCCATGGATATCACCACTGGCGCCTACTGGACCGTGTTCGACGATCCGCTCATGGCGTCCATCAACGGCATCAAGGCCAGCGATGACGGCTACTTGTACTGGACTGCCAACAGCGGCCTGGTGCGTGCACCTCTGTACGAGGACCTGACTCTCGGCACTGCCGAGACCGTCTACGAGGGATCCTACGATGACTTTGCCGTCTCGGACCGGGGCTTCGCCCTGTCCGTTAACGGCACTCGCTACGCCTACATGGCCTCCAACGAGGATGCCGTCCAGCAAATCATCTTTGACGATGCGACCGGCAACGTCAGCTCGGCTGCCTTTATCGCGCAGACCACCAACGCGACCGAGTGGGGCAAGGGAACCGCCTGTGACTTTGGACGCGCCGACTGGCAGAAGAACAAGGTCTACTGCACCACGGGTGGCAGCTTGACGACTGGATCGACCCTCGGTGGCCAGCTCTTCGAGTTGACTGTCTACTAGAGTCGTCAGTTCCCGACAACACTAGAGTTCTCGCGGCGGTATTACTCTGGGGCTTGGCATATATACTCACGGACATGTCGTTTCACATGTATAGAATCACATGCAAATAGCCTGTCCCTCACTCTGTACATACTTGAGATTCATGAACACAGCGGAAGATAGCGAGGATGCGCATCCCTACGGGGCCGCACAATGTCACTTTTGTATCACGGCCATTTCTCATACCCGTCGTTCATGGATGCTATTTGCTGTGACTATCGTGTCGAGTGGACAATATGCTTCAAGCTACAGTGACATTATTACGATTTGAACACAACATGGCCTTATCACATCTTTGTCAAGGTGATACTGGATGTGGCATAGACTGAAAGTCATCTCACCTCGAGTAACTTACCCGTTTTCGGGAGAAGGACGACATATATAAGTGCCAGGGGTTTGCAGAATACTACACAAAGAAAAGACCATGCTGCGTTTCTACTCTACACGGATGCTTGCTGCTTTTTACTGTGAGCCCAAAGTTACTCTAGTCGATTACGCAGATACCTAAGCAGGAAGATACTCGTACAATGGATCAACGAGAGGTCGCGGCTGGCTTTGAAGCATTAGCTTAGATTAAACGCCGCAGCCTGCAATTAGAGAATCCATACCGTGTAAAACAATTCAAAATCGCGATGAACCTTGCCAGATCCAGGTAACAAGTGTGTTTGTATGGATATGAGTCCGGCAAATTATTGGAAAGTCGACGCATTACTGGATCTTGGATGATTCTCTGCGCGCAGTCTAGCTTCTTGGTGTGTGCTCGGCACGGAGAGTGCCAACACAATCGTCTTTTCTCGACACGTAAATACCCTCTCTGACTTCGCCCTCCAACCCACCCAAGGCGCCTGTAGTATAGAAGCCAAGAAGCCTCTTGACCCGGTCTGACAGCTTTGCCTCAACGTCCTTGCGCAGGGACAAGAAGTTGTTCTCCTGCTGACGGATAAAGCTCCTCATGAAGAACATGAGAATGGCAGGCCGCTCGCCAGTCTTTGCGTGATTCGGACCCGTGGCATGCCACAACCTGCTGTCTGTGATGAGAGCGGTTCCGGCGGTGCCTTCGGCGGCGATTGTGCCTTCGATGCTGAAAATGTCCTCAGGGGCGACGGCGCCCAGATGAGATGCAGGGAAAACGCGGGTACCGCCGTTCTGCTCGTTGAAATCCTCGAGAAACCACAAGATGTTCAGACCGAACGCAATGTCGCGTATCGGAGGCTGGATGGCAACTTGGTCAGTGTGTAGCTGCATGGCGTTCCCGCCTGGTCGAGTGATGCTGTACGCCGAGACGAGTTAGCACATTTCTTTTACCTCTATGCAAAGCAGTGTTTTGCGGTTTGCTTACTTGGCGCTGTAGCTGTGAATCAAAGCGTGTTCACCCAAGAACCAGGGAACCAGTGCGTCGATCAGAGGGTGGTTCAGGAAGTCGATGAACTCTTCGCCTTTGTTGATCAAGGTCCAGATACGCTGGTTCGAGCCGCCTCCGTCCTCTTGTCCCACTCCAGCCTTGTTCTCACCGGCGGCCTGTTCCTGAACTGCCTTTTTCAGGATAGCGTTTTGCTCAGGTGTCAAGCCATTCTTGAACAGGGCGTAACCAAACTCAGTAATGTCCTTTTTGACCTGCTCGAGATCTTCTGTCGGCTGTGGCAGTCTGGGGAAGGCACCTGGAACCACCTTCTTTGGCGCCACAGGGGGATTGGGAGTCAGAAGGTCGGCAAATTTGATAGCCAGAGGAATGTTTCCCTTTGGCATCGAAGCCGGGTGAAAGAAGGCGTCCTTGAAAAGGCCATATCTAGGCTCCAGAAGCCCCTGGTAGAATTGATTGATGTCTAGAATGCAAATCAGCAACCTGCAATTTCTTTCTTTGCGCACGCATGGTTTTCATTGGCATCGAGCGCTTACACTCCGGCTTCATGTGGAGGGTTGTGGTAGGCTCGCCATCGAACTCTTCCACCAACTTGGCCTCGTTGGTGCGAGCATCCAGAAAGACGGGCTTTCGATCGCCAAAGGTGAGGGAAAGGACGCCATTCAATTGTCCGAGAAGTGGCAGCTTCTTCTTGATGATGGCATGTGCTTGGTCAACGTCGTCGTCCCGCTTCTTGGCCCAGTCTACATAGGACTGGCCGCTGAAGTCGAGGCCAGGAGTAAACGTCTTTCCAGGAGCCACGCCTGCCATGGTGAAAGATCGAGATGACTGTTGGGGAGAATGTATGAACGCAGCCCCTTGTTGATGGTCCCCATCAATGACCGAGTCCCTTCGTTTTAATATCACCTCTTTGATGAATACGCCTTCTTTACTCCTCTTCGAGGCCACTGCCACCGGGGTCTTCTACTGGTGGGCTTTCACTATCTTGCCATGTGGGTAGATAGACTGGTTTCATGTGGTCCTTTTCCCCTGCATATCTGAAGGTGAAGTGAGGCCCTAATGGTTCGAGTTTTGTTGGGTCTGTCGATGTGGTAACAATCAGCCCAAGTGCCGCGCACAAACAGATGCAGGTCAGAAGACGTTGGCCCCTCAACCGTTGTTGTCGAAGCGGGGCTATACATGAACCTTGTACGGGGTGCATCTGGCCACGCAAACCTGACCTGTCGAGGCGAGGACTCCCCGAGCCGAAGTGTCTTATACACAGGAGTGGAGCGGCTCATTGGATAGCATGAATCGGATAAGTACAAATGGCTGGATTACACTGTCGCCGCAATGGTCCGAAAATTTCCGCATGGTTCATAGACCTGCTAGAAGTATTTCATTGTGCGTGAAGATTTCCAACAGTCAGAATAGCCATCATGTCGCTTTGCGTTCCGTTGATACAATCTTGACATCTTTAAATTGTTCTTTTGAACTGACTTATACCATGGCCACGATCTCACCGCTTCCTTGACAACTTGCCCTCCTGGGCAATCCTGGAGGACTGGCTGGGTCGACTGCCGGATCTAGATCGTGTATGAAGTAGTCTCTGCAACTGTTATATTCTGCGCGCTCGCTTACATGGCATAGGCAGGTCCCAATTCTCCTCGTCCAGGCGTGGAGGATCCACCGGCGTCTGAGAAAAAGTCAAAAACTGAGTCGCAGCTCGCTTACGTTGACCGCTGACTTTACTGGCTTGTTGCAACATCAAGGAACCTCTGCAAGCCCCTGCAACCCACTTCCTGAACTCAAAGGTCGTACGAAGCATGGCAGAGTTCTGCACCCAGAACTCAGGAGTAAACAAAAGGGGTGTCGCGGTCGCCTATGAATAATGATAGGATCCTCCAATCCTTTGGCGATCATCACGATTATCTCGACACCGAGCAGTATATCTCCCCTGGACTTGCAAATTCCTTGCGCTTTGCTACATTAAGTCGTGAACTTTTGCTTCATGTGTGCCGTGATTTGGTACTCGTACAATTCGCCATCCCCCTTTCCCTCCCAAAATAAAAAACACAACTGAGCGTTGCTTTCGGTCAACGTTGCAGCACACGATTCAAGAATCAAGAATCAGGCCATTGAGATCAAAAGAAAATAGCAAAGGCCAAGCACGATATCATAATGTCAATAAACTCACAACAATATTACGACGAGGACATCGTTGCTGTCGAAGTGGCGCCGGCATCTGAGCATGTTGCCCACCATGTACAGAGTGCGGAGTACTATAGCTATAGCAAAAAGACTTCATATCAGCATACATTAATAGCAAGAAATACTTCCTTTATGTGTCCAAGATCTATCATCCGCCGGTGCAAATCCAAAGTGGCCCGAGCATCTCACGGTCCGCATATACCCCACCGGGAATCGCTACCGCGTGAGCCGAGCTAGTCCCTCAGTCCATGAAGCCCTATAGACTGATCAGAAGATTGCCTTATACGCAGTTGGACTACGAGGTCCACACTAAGTACTGACACGTCAACTTTGAAGTGGGTCCAAGATACCAATGGTCGAGCCTACCCAGGTATCTAGGTGGAAGACTTATATTCCGGCGGCACCAGAAAAACGGGTTTAATCATGCTTTCTTTTTCCACATTGAGAGGTGGAAGGTATTCGTGAAATGCCCGCGCCATGACTATCACATGTCATCTGTCGTAGAATTTGAACATGTGGAGTCAGTCACTTGTTGTTTTGAGTATTGCCTAATGATATTATCCACATGTAGATACGGTAATACATAGTATCGATGAAAGTTGGTATGTAACGAGTCATTTTTCCTTGGCTCTCCAGGAACAGTTCTGATGCAGCTTATAGACGAGGTTCATATTGACTCTCCTCTTATCCACGTTTTCTTCTCACCAGTCTCCTCTCCATACTGCTCCAGCACCGGCGGAGCGAATTCGTAGAGAACTAGTCTGTGAAAGCGAACTATAATACGATTCGGCTTGCTGCTAAGATGGTTAATGCCCTTAAGCAACGCAGCATTCCTTTCGCATGTCAATCATTTCATCGCAGTAGATGGAGGCTCATCAAGTGGACACATGCCTAATTTTACAAAGTATGATTGCAGTAGGGCTGTTGGAGATCCGTTTGGGCTGGCGCTCCCAGCTATTCAGATAGATTTAGGGGATATTCTCATGACCCAGCAGGGGGCTTGTGATGGGTACCCATGCGAGTATATGTCACTCGGCGCAAGTTTCAGGGAACCCAATAACGTTGTCGTTCTGGGCCAGCCAAGGGAACATTAACGCAAACTCTGTCCGCCTTGTACACCAGTCATGACCTATGGGGCAAAGTCACGCTCCACTCGTCACTCTTTAATGTATCTGTTTCAAAAGATTGTCAAAGTTCATAGCGGAGGCTCGCTACGCACTATATACAGCACTAAGAGCAAAGAGTTGAGAACGTCACGTACTGCATACGTACTTTTGAGCCAGCGATGTATCGGCAATCTTCGTATTTCCTTGATTTTTCTCCCTATACCAGGCATTACCCATTTCCACGTTGCGTTTCTGCATAGTCGTGGATCGCCTGCTTCGCCTGTGATCAGTCACCTACAAGCTAAGCTTGGAATCTCGACTCGGTGCCTCCCATGACCTTGCGACTCATTGTAGGGATTCGAAAAGAACAATACCTGCTCACGTCCAGCTATAGTACTCTCCAGCCTGCCCATGATGGTGCTGCCCCTGAGAATATGAGCCCCACTGTATGAAAAGTTTCAGCCCGTATATAGCAATGCTCGACACTGGGTTAGGAGCCATACCGGTGAAAGCACGAACAAATGAAAGCAAAGTACTACCATGAATAGCCTTTCCCTCGCTCATCCCGTGAAGCAAATCTCTTCAATTATTGTGCATCGAAGTTGTGGACTTACAACATTTATTTCTCTTCTCCGATCCACAAATTTGTTCACATTCATTTCTGCGACTTGTAATAACTTCACGAAAAAAAAAAAAAAAAACAAAGACCAACATCGTTACTACTTTATCAATTTACGCTGCGTCGATAAATAGCTCGCGAATCGATAATCAAACAGGTCGCCGGCTGTGTCCCTCGATATTATTATATGCATCGACGACCTACGCAGGTATCGTGCACTACCAACAACAGGATTCCTCAGCATAAAGGGTTCTATGCCAACCAGCGTCTGCTCGTAGCGGACGGAAGTGGCTCCGATGTCTAACGACACATTCCGCCCGGGCCCTCTTGGCATGGCCACATTTGTTGTGACAATCGCACTGTATGCGTTGTGCTTGATAACAGTTGCGATGCGGACCTGGACTCGGATTCAAACAAGGACATATGCTCTCGACGACGGCTTGATGGTTGTTGCATTGGCGGCGTTCACGTCATGCTGCGTCTTCACCTGCTTGGCAGTATTTTCAGGCTTGGGGACTATTGATGCCCATCTTGAGACATGGAACAAGGTTGCCACCGTAAAGGTATGCTTAAGGGGGTCCTTGGAGTGGTTGGAAGCCAGCTACGAACGAAGATATCTGGAAACTGAAGGCAAGCAGAGCTAACAGCATTTCAAAATAGTATATTGTCTTCTTCCAAATAACATACGCTTGGAGTTTGCCATTCATAAAGTCTTCAATCTGCTTGACGATGCTCAAAATCATAACAGACAAGCCTCTCCGAGTGGTCATCTGGGTCTGCCTAGTTGCTTCCGTAGCAAGCGCTAGTAAGTACTTCGCCGACATTTCATGATATAGCCTTCTTTTGCAAGACTAATCTTGTTTTACAATTGTCCATAGTGGTCGGATTTGTCGCTGTTGTCGCGCTTTGTCAACCCCTGGCGTACTACTGGAACACCTCGATCGATGGGGGCTGGTGTGCATCAACGCAAATCATCACGGGCATCTCATACTTGATCTCTATCATGGCAATCGTCACAGACTGGACTTGTGCCCTTATTCCATGCTTTGTGGTATGGAATCTGCAGATGAGGAGCCGGCTTAAGGCATCAGTCTGCGCCGTTCTTGCACTGGGCATTATTGCTAGTGCGGCTACGGTCATCCGTTTGCCATACTTAAGATTTTACAATATTGCCGAGGATTATGACTGTACGTACACGGAACCTCATCAACTTCCTTCTTCAACTTGGGACGTATCTAATAAATAGCACTAGATCATGTCTGCAACATTGTCCTTTGGTCTATAGTCGAATGCAGCCTCGGAATTTTGGCTGGATCTCTACCATCTCTCCGATCATTGCTAAAGTCATGGATTGACAAGTCGTCCAAGGGTGACTCGTACCGCAAGAATGGCGGTTCTTACCCTCTGCAAGGAGGAAGTTCCACCAAGAAGTTTCGGGGCGAAAGTATCAAAATGAGTTACATGACTCCCAGGGGTAGGGGCAACACTACTACTATAACGTCTACGTGCAAGCAAGGCGACAGGACCTGGATGGAATTGGACGATGATAGCAGTCAAAAGCACATAATTCACCAGACCATGCACGTATCTGTGGATGTATCGGAAAGCAAGAGTTTCAATGGCTGAGCCATGATAATCAATTTCTCATGGGAAAGGTAGAGACAAGGAGACCAAGGGCTCCACTAAATATTATATACCCAATGATTCTTTGCATAGAATAATTTATTTTGTGATCTTTTCTTCACCTTGGTGTCAAATATACCTTTGCATGAGGTATGTATGTAAAACACATGGACTTCTTGGCACGAGGGCTGCTTAGAACGAAAGGAAGACAAGGACCACTAGATTACCAAAACGAAAGCAACGCGACCTGAGCTGAATATGAATGGTTGCCTCATCCAATCCCCACTTTTGCAGTCTTGTTGCTTCCTGCTTCCACTACAAGATGAAGAAATTAAGATTGGCCAATACCTAATTACCATGTGGAATGGTTTTTCAGTACTAGTCTTTGCGATGATCAGATTACGGATCCTGTTTCACTCAGTCCTTGCAAGCTTCTCGATAACTCCTACCAAATGATCTCTTATGTAAGTTATCCGGACTTTGCGGCAAATTAGGCAAGTTCCCTTTACGCAAGGTTGTTCACCAGGACCTTCCCATCAATTTCTCTTATTCCTTTTCCCTTTCATCCTAGCTAAGTGTTCCAAAGCCTAACGAAGGTTTCATATTTTTTCTCAATTGGATTTCAAGTTTTCCAACTATAATGGCACTCAGTTTCCACATCCCAACCATCACAATAATCCTATGCCATTTCACAGCATCTAGATTCCAATGTTTGCGATCGAGTGGTCGGTTCTGGCCACCACATAGGGGACATATTATATCCTAATCGTTTAGGTTACTAACAGCTATCCAATCGATAAACATTCAAAAGCTGACCATGTCATCATGATAAGGTCTGTCAGCCACTACACTGCTTGGTAAGGGATCATTACTGACTGGTGTGAATACGAGATTGAGGAAGCGAAGGTACTGATGACGTTGGCGCGAAAGCAGAATGGGAGAAAGAAATAGCTGCTGAGTGAAGAGGGCCGTGTTCAAAGTGTTGCTCATTGTCGTTAGATAACACTATGACACAATTCTGAGTAAAGAACACAACTTGAGCATCATCGTAGAATTGGTAGTAACAAGAAGAAGATGGCCTGATAGAGGCCAGCCCGAACAGCTTTGTCTGTTCCTCGTACAGGTTGTAGAAGTTGCATGACATTTCTGAGAGAAACAGCCGCCTTGTTCCACTTGCTGCCAGCAGTTGCACAATATGCAGACGTAGTGGAATAGGACGTCTTCATCCGGTATGCTGTGAGCATCAGGAAGCCTATTGACCAAGCTGTCATCTGGTACCCAAGTTTCAGGTCTAGGGCAGGCTTCCCAGAAACCTGAATTCTTTCTAGTTTTCCACGGAGAGACTGCTGAAATTTGAGCTGTACTTGTGGACTGAATCCCATTGGACTTGCTCGAGAGGTGTTACCAGATCTATATAGGCGAGGACGAGAAGAATTATTTCGCACGGGATATAAAGTGGAAGCCATCGGTTGCTCAGAGTACTCCTAATTAGTTTGCAACTCTCTTTACAGCTTCCATTGCTATTCGTTGTATATATTGATTCCCGTCCTGGCAGAGTCTCAGTTGATGCTCAGAGATAGGAGTGCATCCACCATTTGCGCTGTGTTACAGGTTCCAATATCGCAAAGAATGGTAAACTCAAGAGTGTCAGTTACAATTAGCGCTTCAATATCGTGCGTCGTGTCAATCTGTTCTTTGAGAAAACCCGTATCCAGGTGTATATATGAATCCAGAGCCGGCCGACGACTTGACTCGCCAAAACCATCACTCGCACAGTCTTGATGATCACTCCAAGATCGATAACAAGGTAGTAAGGCCACCTTGGCTACTGCTACTTTTGTAGTCCAAATTTAGGATTGCATTCATAAAGCGTCATATTTTCTTTTCCCATACGCTACACATGAACAACAGTACCAAAATAATACAGGCTCGATTATAGACTTCTTTCCCGGCTTGCTTTGATACTTCAATACTCATGATATATCCACACTTCTACCACATATGGTAGCATAAGTGTGTTTTGTAATCTGGTTCAGCATAGTATTTAAACACCGATCGTATTGATGACGTACTGACTTCCTGGGATCAACTTGCAGCCACCGCCAATGCACCCTGAAAGTTTGGTTTCAAGCCATATGAAAACGAGCTTCAATTCTGGAACTGTAATTTTTGCTTTTTTAAAGAGCCCGACAGGCAACACAGTTTACTCTTCTACAGTTCCTAGGGCCGTCGGAAGTATCTTATAAAGAGTCCTGGTTTGACATTCGCACCCATATGTTGAGCATAGATCGTTCTATAAATAAGCCCATGATCCATACTATTATCATACTGAAGACGCGTATTAGTTCAATTGTGGTCAAATAAACAACAGCAAGTTACCAACGGCGTGTATGGCTCTGGAAGGTTTGACGGCAGCATATAGCTTACAGTTTATGGTGCCTGCAGTAGCCTTGATACTGAAACAAGCCTCATCGGAATGTATCGCCAGAGCAAACCTGAAGAAACTCGTTCTGGATAAATATTGCAGATGCCTGCAAGGGTGGTATTATGGTAAAACTATTCCTGACCCCAAGTGAGTCCCAGATCAGGATGACTCGATAGAGTGTGATGATCCAGGTCTTGAGATCCTGGTCCCACAGGGGTACTTGAAAGATTTGGGTAAAAGAGGCTTTCGCATTTGAGGGAATACCCAGGCCTGCAGCGATACTTCAGACTCTACGATTCTCCCATTGGAAATTTACCCCGCTATATCCAAAGTACGTTCGGTCTCTCCAGCCTCAACACTCTTTTGAGCATATCTTTCGCAATTAACTAGGTCAAGTACCGGAGCGGTGCCAACGGCCGTACCCAAAAAGCTACGAATACACTAAGTTCTGCTGTTGTAACTTTTTTTCGCCAGCTTTGGCTGCTCTATTCAAAAGCCAGATCCGGATAGAGGACTTCCGAGTGCCATCTATACTTATAGACTCCATCACAACTTGATCAGCCCCTCTCATAACTCCTATATCTATAACAATATGTACACAAAAATATGCTCATAGTACATAGCCAGCACAAATAATTATTAAATTGACTAATCTTGGCGGTTGAACTATACATCGCAATATATGCCAGGTATACACACTGTACGCCAACAAGAGATAATTGCCAAACTAGCTTTGGTTACATTTCCTCAGCTTTGTAGCAGACAACAAGCCTGTTTGCTCTTGGACGTTTACAGGAGAAGCTCTTTTATACTGTAGTCTCGGATGCCCTGGACTGGGTACGTCCTGCGCCTTTTTAAAAGACTTCGGCCACCCAGTACAACGGGACCGCATTAATGTTAACTAAGAGGATTGAATTTTTAACAAGGCTCTGTTATCCATCATCTTACTCAAAATTCAAGTTCCAACGGTAGCTATAATGACTCCACACCCTTTCGGCGGTGATCAATTGTGTCGCAACCTTTGTCAAGAATAGCGCAGTCTCGTCATCTGGAAATAGTTGTTTTATCTTTCACTATACGATTAAGAACTTGAAATATGAAATCACTTTCCTTGATTTATACCATCCTGTTCTACACCGTGCTAGCTTAGGTAGCTTAGCTCACACAGATTCTCCACAGCATGCGTCAGAGGTAAGGATATTATATGATACAGCTCGGTTATATACTACTGAAAGCTAAAATCCAGTCTAGAAGACGGCTCCCAACCTGGGAGCGATGGAGTATGTTAATACAGAGGAGACATTCCATACATTCGATAGCGACGATTCTGTTTCCTAATTCCTTAAATCACCCATGGATATCTTAGCGGTGATAGCAGTCGAGTTTATAGTCCGACTTATGAAGAGTAGAAGAGTTCAATAATGCACGGTATTATCTGTTAGATACAAGCAATAGCACGGAGTAGAACAGCTTGAACTATGATTATGAAAAGGCTTAAATAAAAAATGAAGAGGTCTTTATCTAAGTTTCAGTCTACGCAACGTCGCTCACTTGTCCCGTCTGGCAAGTTGAGAGGTTAAGGCATATTTTTCTGCCGCTGTTTTCATAAACGTTTGCTCAATCAGGATTTTCGTAAGCATTAATATATACAGAAAGACCGCGATAATTGTAAAACGTGATTTTAAAGTTAGTAAGATACATAGCAGTCAGACTTTATATTTATTATTTGTAGTGGAAGTCGGCTGCATAGGCAAGGGTTCGGGTTTAATTCTTCAGAGAAGCTCACGTAGCCTTACTGTAAGCTTTGCGCCACGAAGCCAAGAATTTCCTCCACCAAGACTAAGCACCGCCGTACGCTAAGCTTCACTCGTCCTCATGCCGTATCTATCAGGTCCAATGGTGATTCAATTATATTGATTGTAGAGGCCTCCAACTTGGGTAAGCACTCATAATCTCGCTTCCGATCCTCTCTCACATAAGCCCAGGCTACTCTATTGATTTTATCTATGTTATGAAAAACTTCGGGGATCTCGTTATCGTAATCGCTTTGAAGTTTCTGGTCTACGCAATATTGCTCCCCAGTGTACCCACTCTTATAGTGCTTCCACAATGTTACATCTCGCAGCTTAAGTTCGGATATAGATTGCTTCCGGGCCGATATGTAAGTATCAGGGCTCCGCTACCCAATCAGTGCTCTGAATACTGTGCTGCCTGATAGACACGAACCATTCCATGGATGTTAAGGATTACGGAGATGCAATGGAAGGACCAGTGATGGTCTAGCACGTCATATGAACAATGGGAAGTTAATAGAGCATGTGGAGCTGATACTTCCAGTTATTTGATAGGTGCATAAGTGTTACATGTGTATCTATAAAGGTGACGGGCACACGTCGAACCTGAATATTGAGTCGAGTACTGTGTTCTTGGATGAATCGACGGACCTCATTTTGACCTCAATATCTCTCTTAAATTGATCAAAATGGCACGACTCTTTGCTTCCGCCGCTCTTTTCTCACTCTTTGGCCCTGCGAGAGGCTTGGCCCCGTACTGTCTTGCAGATGACCCATCTTGCTTCCCGTCGTCAGACATTCTAACTTCATTCAATTCCTCGATAGGAGGCCGATTATCAGCCCCTCCACCGTATGGACGAGTCTGTTATCAAGGGTTCTTCGACGCAACTGCTTGCCAGACTTTGGTCGAGAATAAGACAATAGCAGCCTTCAGAGAGAACATCACCGCAGCCATGATGTTTGTAAACAATGAATTTGACGAAAGCGGCAATGGGTGCCCTGTTCCTGATACAACCCAGAATGTTCCTCACAATGGATCATGCGTTCTAGGTGGCTTGGGAACATACTTCGTGGATGTGGAATCGCCCCAGGATATCAGTTTGGCAATCCAATTCGCCGCCAACTATAATCTTAGGCTTCGAGTCAAGAATGTAAGCAACAAAGAATGTTCGATGATAAACATTGCCTCCATATACTGACAGACCTTTGAAAGACCGGTCATGACTATCTTGGCCGCAGTACTGACCCTGGCGCATTTATCATCCATACCAATGGCTTGAAATCCATTGAATTCTATCCCAATTTTGTTCCGACTAGTTGCCCATCTTCGACGGATTCTCAACCAGTCTTGGCGTTAGGAGCAGGTGTTATCGCTTCAGAGCTCTATTCAGCTGCAGATGAATACAATGTTGTTACTACTGGTGGTTTTGCTGATAGCGTTGGTATTGCTGGTGGATTTATGCTGGGTGGTGGCGCAATTGGACCTTGGCAGCCGCTGTTTGGCCTAGGTGTCGACAGTGAGTACCAATCTGGCTCTGACTCAACCCAACCATAAAACTTATAGCGATCAATTCTGGCTAAACTTTTTTACAGATGTCGTACAGTACGACGTCGTCTTGACCAACGGCACTATTACAACTGCGAATGCCTGCCAAAACCCCGATCTTTTCTGGGCTATGAGAGGAGGTGGGGGAGTGTTCGCCATTGCTACCACTACATACATAAAGGCGCATCCTGCTTTCCAAGCAGTGAACGTTATAGTTGGGCAAGTCTCCACAACATCTGAGGAGGCTTACGAAGAGATGATCGACCAATTCGTTAAGAATGATCCTCTTTACATGCAGAACCTAACCTCTGGAATCTGGGAAAGCGCTTATCCGGATCTTACGTTCATTTTCTTGAAAGGATTTCAACAAGGAGACGCGGTTGTGCCGGCTGATTACGCCGCTTTCGACTTCTTGCAAAATATCTCCGGTGTAACGGCGGAGCTTGAGGCGGCACAGTTCCCTTCATGGTATTCGGCCTATACCGAGTTAATCAACCCGGCACTTAGCGCGGGAGACTTGGTCGGAGTTTCAATTTTGGACATCAGCAGAATCATTTCAAGCGATTTACTAGGGTCTGAATCTGGCCGACAGAACATCTCCGATTTCATAACTGCCCTACCTTCAGGGCAAAGCTTTCTTTTCGAAAGAGGTAAGCCTCAAGCACCAGAAGAAGGCGTTTCAAATTGTGCATTCACTGATACTCTTATAAAGTCAGCGGTGGCGCTGTTAGCCAAGTTGATTCTGAAGCGGTATGTAAATACTTTCCCTGGGGTGGTCAACTTGTGCTGATGGAATGTTATAACAGACTGCCATAAACCCTGCCTGGCGTACAGCACTTGCATACGGCAATATTCCTGTCTTTGATTCGCTTTCAGACGGCCCCATATCAGCATCTACTAATTCTACAACCGACACACTTACGAAAGAAGCCAACATTGTCTTTGGCTCTGATGCATACTACAATGAGGACAATAAACGAGAGCCAGACTATACAAAAGTCTTCTGGGGGTCAAACTATGCTAGACTTCTAAGTCTGAAAGAGGAATTCGACCCTAATTGTGTCCTGACGAGTTCCGCGACTGTTGGTCAACTAGAGCTTTGTGGAGGAACCTAAATATGCACGCCGGCCTTTCTTGTCAAGCAGACTCTTTATGAAATCGACTTGCTCATTTTATGCTTGAAACAATAAAGAGGTATTATATCAAGGAAAGAAATCCCTTATTAAGCATTCAGCATCAAATTGAATCAAGAGATAGGATAGAAAGCTGGGATAGCTAATAAGACGGAGAGCTTGTAAAGCTACCTTCACCAGTCATATCACTTACTTTCCGACACCCCTTGCAGTGATCGTTCAACGTGGATTTATAGACAATTGAGTTTTCGCATGATCTGCCTTTTTACGAACTCCGATGTATAGTTTCCAGATATACTATATGTTTGAGAAGTTGAAAGAAACCCTCCCACCCCCAACCTAATTGAGGACCTCCTTTTGGGCGTAATTACAAAAAGCAAATTTTGGTAAGCGGAAAGAAAGACTTATTTTCTTCTGTTAGAGTTTAGAAACTTGCCGCTTGTCTGTATACTTGCCGGTATCCCTGATGCTGGAAGTCTCCATAGACTGTATACTAGCAGATAATAGAGGTACTATATAATGATCCTTGCCTATATCCCTGATACTGGAAGTCTTTGTAAATTATATATTAGCAGATAAAGGAGGTATTACCTATAGTTTATATACTAAATAATATTAAATACGTTTTACTATTTATACCGATTATCGATATAATAGATAAAGAGAGATTAATATATCTATTCTTAAAGAGATTTACTTATCTTAAGAAAGATCATAATAATCCTTGCCTATATCCCTAATACTAGAAGTTCCTGTGAATTATATATTAGCAGATAAAGGAGGTATTACCTTTAGTTTACGTACTAAATAATATTAAGTACGTTTTACTATCTATATCGATTATCGATATAATAGATTAAGAGGGATTACCCTATCTATTCTTAAAGAGATTTTCTTATCTTAAGAATAATACTTAGATTTATAACTAAAGACTATAAGGAAACTATCTAAATTAAAGTACTAAACTCCTATCCTTATATCCTTCTATTATTCTTATAGCTCTTTTAGATTATCTTATAATCCTAATAATCCGACTTACTATTATAACCCAGGGTATATG
>KZ678561.1:0-55775 GCA_003019895.1 Coniella lustricola | reverse complement strand
AAAAGGAAAAAAAAAAAAAAGAGTTGACAAAAGTCTCTGCTCATTCACATATCCCTTCATCATAGACCCAACGATTTTCCATGTACTGTACACAGACACTATGTTGCATGTTGCGTGTCAGGTTTAAAATGAGCTTAACACCGTTCCAATTGGTTGTAGAACCATGATATTGCTCATGTTCTTAGCCTTTGCTGTTGCTTCCCACTTTCCTTCTGCCAAGGTCATATCTCGCACCACTGCCTTCGCGCAGAGAGTCCTGAAACAGACGGTGTATCCCCAGCAAGATTGTTTTATCCCAGCGGTAATAAGGCTGAGATCTTTAAGTCAGGAAACATGCAATTTAAATGTGGATGAACAATACTCAACTTATATCGTTTTACATGAGATTGATTCGTCTTCGCTTCCGATAATGGACACAATCATTCAACGAGGTCTCCATTGCCTTGATACTATCTTCTTGAAAGCATTATAAGAGTTTCACATCAAGATAATCGGATATAATATCCGCGTCCAGTCCCCCATGATTCTTGAATTTTGCTTTCATATAAGAGCAAAGTCTACATATACACACAATGTAATGCATTATCTCTATATCGAGGTTTAAAAATTGACCGATAGGTCACGTGTTATTGAGTCTGCAAACAGGTTTCTGCAATGAATCTTCAACTTGATTATTTGAGAACGCAAAGACTTGGAATCTGATATGCTCCTTGCCATTCCTTGTGTCCAAAACGAACGGATTGCGTCCAAAAGGCAAGCGAGTAAACCCGAATTTATAATTCATCATCGGATGAAACGGCCCCTAAAAGCAGTGTCACCTTGACGATCAGTTCTTGAGCGGGGTTCAGCAAGCTTTCCAGCTATCCTATAACATGTCCTAGTCTACTGGTCAGTTCTACTGTTGATTGATTATGCTAGGGTACCTCTGAGCATCTTCTAGTCCGTAGTCTCAGTAGTATCTGTATTTTCTCTCTGGGTGAACTATGATTGTGGACGATGTTTTTTCGAAGTCCTTGCGATCATGAGACGGACCTGGCTGGGTACCTTAAAGAGACAAGGGTGCTTTCCAATGAACTGAACCCCCGCCACTATGTCAATGGTTTTAATGTAATTGCTTGCTTGTCTTCTTCGTTTGATCCCAAACCTTAATACTACTTCACCAATACTATGCTGGCGAGTCGATCTTTTGACCTAAGAAACATAAGTCTACATAGATATTTCTGCCGGATCTACTACTCAAGCTCAGGACAATGTAGTTTACAGTCCACCGGTTCAAGCAAGGACTGGCTATCCAAAGCTCCTTCGCAAACTAATCCTTTACATTATCGTTCCTGAGTCACAGCATAGTATTTGATGGAATTAATTATAGTGCTTCTTTGCCATGAATTCATTCAAGCTTCAGTCTCTCCTGGATCCAGTCGTGCACTACGGCTGCGATCTCGAGATTATTCAGTTCCAAATGTGCAAAATGGCCATTTCCAGTAATGCCAAGATCACCGAGTTTGATCCAGTCAGGGCTGCCCCCAACTTGTTGAAGATACGCAATAACGCAATGATCGTAGGTAATATGAGGGCTGGCCTCTCCAGTCAATGCTACAAAAGGAACGCTTGCAATGTTAGGCAATGTCCTGATGGTAGACCCTGATTGCAGAATGCAGCTGCGATTTCCCGCTGTATCCGTTCCAATTTTTGTTAAATTAAGCTCCGTATAATTGCTGATCGGCGGGTCGTAACTAAAAGATACAGATCAGTTGCTGTTTCGAAAATACTTTAATTTAAGAAGAGGGTGAGACAAGGATAACGATACCTTAGTGATACGTCAGCAAAGCCCCATGGTCTTTCTGATGACATTGTCATCCCAGTTCCAGTGAAGTCTTCAAACGGAACAATGTCTGGGTCGAGGTTTATGCTTCCTGCAACATAATCTGGACAGTCGTTCGAGAGCAGGATTGGATTGACCGAGCCAATAGAGTGAGATACAAGGAAAGACGACCCGATCAGACGTAGCATTTCACAGCCAGACTTCCGCATTGATAATTGCTGAGCTGTTTTGTTGCTTGTCAAAGGGATAAAGGCATTTTCAAAAGCGTCAAAGATTGGATCGCCTTTCTGACCTGAACCAGGCCATTGTGTGTGGTTCTGTGATTGGGGGTACTCGTCCGATAGCTCCGGTACCGTAAAACCTGCCTCGCTAATCTCCGCCGTAGAACCTATGCGGAGCGTGAAATCATCTAAGTTCTCCTCACTACCTCGACCGACAGACGTTTGGTCAAGGATATAGACCAGATATCCGTGCTCGATAAAGAATGAAGCAAAGCCTTTGCGATTATCAGGTGTATTCAACCAAGTCTAACAGTTGCATATTAACTTGAATCCACAAAAAGGCCACATAGTGGACTTACAACTCCAGAGGTACCTAAGCACTCCAATCAGCGTGGCAAATAACATTTCGATCTTGTGATCGTCAACATACCTCCGCCATGGAAGAAAATGACTGGCTTGCTCTGTTTCACTCCGCCAACTGGAGTAAGCTTCTCGACATAGATTTGATCATATGTCAGGTTGCCTAGGTCACTGTCTTCGTAGTGTCCTCCCACGTAGAAGAAGTCCCGGTGATATGGCGTTTCGTGGCTGTTGCAATCCGGGGAAATGGCCTTGACACCGATGCAGTTGGCTTCGGTTGTATTGTCCCGCAGAGTGACGTTATTTCCCAGACTGGTAGCTACGCCATGGGATTCCCCCAAGAAGCCCAACGCCAACCACCACAGTATTGGTAGGGAAGTTGTTGCATGCATGTCCAAGAGATTGCAAGGGGAATTTTACAAATCGGAATTATCGAGTGGTTTCTACCGTGCAAATAGTGATTCAGCAGACAGACTTTATAGTATAACCGTTGCATTTTTATTTTGAATCGACTCGCTTTTCTTTTGCGTTTACGAACCTCGGTATCCCTGATATATGCAGGATAAGATGAGCAGCTAAACCAGGTCCATGATCAGGCTAGCGTTAAATATAAGCAGAAACCCCGCACATGTTTGAGCTCACAGTACATGTTTTCATGTATCTTTTTATCAGGTATCGCAGCATTATAATACTACTTAGGCTAGTCGTTACCTCGATAAAGTGAACGTATCAAAGGCGAATCGTATATGCTGGCTATCAAACTATATCACCCCCCTGCCCAAGGAATTGCCTGAAGAATATCGCACCCCAGGCAGATAAATGCATGGACAGGTGAGATGTACGAGGTTGGCTCACGCAGATCTACTTAATAAGTTATAATTTCTGACGGTCGCGCATATTTGCTGTCTGGGGGATTTTCATCAACGAAATCCGCTGTAACTCGCTCGTATCACTTGGATCACATTTGCCTGTTAATTATTTCTTATTCTAGTAGATGTGTATGGGAGGCATATTCAACCGTAATCTCCTGCTCAAGGATCTAGACTCGTCCGCGATGGTCAGATAACAATTATAACACAACATATAATCGTTACCGAGTACCCGTTCTTGGAAGGGTGTAGTTAGGACTGGAAGCTAACGGCATATTAGTCGAAAGGGCTAAAATATATGCCGGTACCATGCAGGCTGCGAAAAGACAAATACAAAATTCATTCAACAAGATTAAAGCCCATCCCGGCCTAAAGGCCAATTCTATTCAAGTATCATAGCGTATAGAAGAAGCATTTTCGCAGCTAAGACTAATCCTCCGATATATTATGCTGGCATACAAGCATTGATTAGATATTTCGCACAGGGACCACATATATAATTACAAAGCTTTGCAGCTTGAGCTCGATTTTCGAGGCAAGATACTGTGGAATCATGGATTCTTGTGACAACGTTCTCACAATGTATGATTTTAACATCTTCAACCACATCTGCACATGACTCAACTTGTGTATGTTAATATCTGTGTAACCACAAATACGGTAGCTAACTTGATCTACGAATGACAGAACTTCTTACTTTACCAGTTGCAACAACATCTTCGGGTCAATTATTAATCGCGGAATGTGTGGGGAAAATTCGATACAGTGACTGGGGAATCTTGTCCGACACCCAATGGCAATGGTGTCTTGGACCTACAAAAGTTGGAGACCTAAACAAAAACTGGGAGACCATCGATAAGCGAAGATCTAGTGGCACGTCGAGCGGATCAATAGCGGGAGCGAAGTTAGATCAGCGTCTTCGCACGGTGTTTGTAGAGTGTGTCAGACTCATCGAAGAGACGGAGTCCTGTACCCATGGTTTGGTGATCAATCAATTCGCAGCGGTTTTTACTCATGTACCATGTCTGCCTGCAGGCTTGAGCGATGCCGAAGTCAACCGGGTTGTCATTCGAGCGGGGCTGTTTGTCGTCTAGCCCAGGGATGCTGCGTTGAGAGATTACAGGAATACCGTGGCATATAAAGCCCAAGTGGTATTGTTTTGTGATTATTTGAAACGAGAACTTTGTGACTAGAGCTGCGCAATTTTTCAGCACACTTTGCTTGACTCGCAGAGCGGAGTGTGGCTGCACCTTTAATACCGTTGGAGCACATCCTTCTTCGCTCGTGCTCTAGTATACACAGCCGGGGGTGGCGGCGCTCTTGTTTTTGTATGGCATCGATGCCTTGGCGCTGTTTCGAGAACTCAGTGCCCAGCTGCAAGACATGAGTCTCTCCGAAGAAAGGGATCATTATGCACTCTTCAACGGCGGGAGGGCAGTGTGGACCGGCCGAGATATTGGAACGAGTATGCTAGATTTGCACTCGGTCACGGTCTTGCCCGCAGAGACACATGCAATCTGTCGTCGGAGAATGACCGTGAGAGACCTCGCACTCTATCTGAGGGTGCTTGACACGCCTGGAGCTGAATGTGCGCCCGGCCTGTGCTGGTCACAGGCTCGTCAGTCGCCTGCACATCTCGATTTCCTTGCTGCCACAATAGGCTGATCCTGCTGCTGATCGGTATCTAGGTACTTTGTACTTGCTTATGTAAGTGCCAAGCCGTGGCCCAGACGGAATTCTCACCAACGCCAGAATTCCGCCATCCTCGCACTCCTGACCACCACCACCACCACCGCCGCCACGCCCTCATCAAACACCAAAAAACGAAGCCAGCAACGCTCACGATGCATGGACACATAGGGAATCGAACCCTAGACCTCTCCCAGGTGCGCTGGCCCGTTTAAACCAATGCTAAGGGAGTGTTATACCACTAAACCATGCGCCCGTCCTTTAATGATACGGCCCTGGATCTTGTCTATCATATTGAGTCGTTTTGGATGCTCCACAGACCCACAGACAGCAAAACTTTCTCCTAGCGCTATTATTAGGCGGACATTGCCATACATGATCTACTCCGACTACGGCTTCTCGAAATGAGTGGTGTTTCGAAAAAGTGGTGCATCACAGTAGATCGCCCCAACAGGCTTGAGTCCACAAGATTCAACTGCTTCAAACTCAAATTCTTTCAGCTCTGACTTGAAGAGAAGAGTAGTTTGCAAGTCAGGAACACCATAACAGCCCAGAAGAGCAATGAAAATCAGGTCCGGAAGGGCACATTCAATCCTACGGCTGCCTCAGACCCACGACCTCCTGCATCGATCGATGATAACGCCACGTCTTTTTGTTCATTCCATCACTGCACTACACATGTGGCTATGGGCACAATCTCGATCCTTCATTGTCATGGCCATGTTGCTGTGTTTGCAGATTATAATGGACGCCTGTATTCTGATGACACAGTGCTATAGTACAGTCCACATAGCTTAAAACTCCACGACAAGACTAAATCCCCCAGCCACATACAGTCGCTGACATGCCAAGACCACTGCTCTCGAAATTCTCCACTGGTAGCCGAAACGAGTGGTCTGCGACCTGCGACCAAGCAGGCTCGGCAAGAGACGCTGTGCGGGTCGTTTGAGGGAGCTGCAAAAGGAGCGACAAAGAACAAAGTGGTACACAAACTTCAAAGCAAGCAGTGTGCACTGGCCGCAAAGGACAAGAAGTCTGACATAAGTCAACCAGCCAAAAGAACAGCATGATGCCAAGCCCAGCATCCCTTTGCCGCCAATGAGAAACCGGTGGTGCAAGACATAGTAGCCGACGCAACGTCGAATGCTCGACAGTCATTGAGACCCTCCCCGGTTGCTAGCCAGCAACGCTGCAGTATTTGTGAGGGGCAACGAGTCTAACTTGATTGATGTTTCAGCTTCCAGAGGCCAAGATGCTGCACGACAGCTCCAGCCTGGAAGTCAAACCAAGACCACATCATCGGCCGCATTGGGGCATCCCTCTGCCAAGTGCGTTTACCTTTTATAGGTCTCTCGGTGGTGAACAGTGACAAAGATGTGGGAGCAAAACAGAAGATGCGAGAATTGCGACGCTCCCGCAAGATCTCTGGCCTCGACATATTCTGCCGAACCGTTCTGGACCAAGACAAAGCATTTTACGCCATCACTCTCTGTACGGGTTACAGGCAAGGGTATTGGAGATCGTCTGTTGGCCAAATGTAGTCGAGGATAAGACCGTCAGAGTCTTGTGACCATGGAACAAAATAGACCAATATGTTCACAAAGAATTCCAATTAGGGTAACCGAGGCCATACTGATTCGATTAACAAAGATTCAATGACAGTGGTAAATTTTAATGATCCTTGCCTGAGTTCCTGAATTAGAACATGTCCTAAACTTTTGCATTCGCAGAATACGGAAATATACATTCAAGTCCTTTGCACATCGTTAAGCCGTCATGAGTATCACGGGTATTTAAAAGGACTTGCCTATTACAGAAATTAACACCTAGATCCATCACCAACAAATGCGAGGAAAATGATAGAACTCAGTAAAGACTTTCCTAGCATGAATTCATTTGATCACCCAGTACCCTCAGGATAGTTCCAATACATCAATTGGTAATCTAACTCATGTAACTCTACTAGCTTTTCTAATAATCCAGATAATCGAATTCCAATCATTTCTTAACCTTGTATCACGTGTTATTCCGTATATAGCTCATATAAGAGGTCGTAGTGGTTCCATCAAGGTTCCGAGCTTATGCTTTGTTGTGTTGGCCTGTTTTTGTGACCTGCGTGCTTGTCAGGTCACGATATGGATGTGGTGGTACCATCTAGCATTTTGTTGAGCGGGTAATTGCAGAATACTGTACTGAGAATATAACTTTGTAATTTGTACGGATGAAGAACAGTGGTTTTCACGGCGATCCAGCATTTAAAATAGCTTTGTAACAGCCTAGGATATATTTCGGTGCACTGAAATAGACCAATTGAAAGCTAAAATGACAGATATAAAGGATTGAGTATTCACGCAACTCTTCAAATAATGTGGAAATCACATGTCAGGGCCGCCCAATTAGGCAATCGATCTGTGCCGCGGGTCAGAACAAAGCCTAAAAGTCACAAATTGCTTGCATGGAGCCCAGTCAAAGGCCCGAATTTGAAGTATAGCAGGAATGTCAGCGAATAAGCTCATCATCATCATACGCGACGCACTACAATGCGCAGCGGATAATATGAGTCCTCAGTCGGTGAAAGCCATGGGCTCTTCTACTTTGCTTCTAGCAAGATAATCTTGCACTAGATGTACCGCTAGGGTGACCTTCCTCGCGAAAATTGCCAATTAAATGACATCTGAATAAACTCGTTGAAAGTACAGACACCTTTGATCGGCTAATTCTGTTAGCGGTGTTGCCCCTGAACATAGCGCTGGAAACCGAAGAAATATATGAAAGACAGAATCCCTGCATGATGCTCGACAAGCATCAAGAAACAAAGACTTGACGAGCCAGCGTGCAAGCTTGTTTCCATACCAGATGACAGCGGATGCACCCGATATACTGGATTTGATTGTCCGAAATTGATAATGCTCCTATTTAGGTCGAATAATATTTGTTGTCCATGGTATCTTCGAAAGAGCTCAGGCCCATTTAGTTTGTGGCACTACTACGAACTGATTAATTCAATTATCGTGGATTTGTTCTATTTTTGTGAAGCGGAAAGTCATGAATGAATTGGAGTGTTTAAAAAACAACCAAAAAAAATGAAGTACCAGGATTAATTGTCACAGGTCGAAAATAGCTTCTTCTAGTTGCTATACACGACTGTTGGGACTTCTCGTTGTTCATGGACAACATACACTGATAAAGGTCTTCCCGTCTTGGCAAGTCCCGGAATGAAATATTTGCAAGCTGTCAATATTCTTATAGTAACACCAACCGGTGATATACCTGCCTTCTGACTGTCCGGACACGAGATGTAACCGTTGGCTGCTTACTAGGTATGGGTCTAGCTTGATAGCGTGGTAGCAAAAATTGCCAAGTATCGTATCGAGGATGCACGATATCTGTAGCCCCGGCTAACAAGCCTAAATGAGATGCTTATTTCCGATGTCCGCAACTCACCACCGCTTTGGCCCCTTCTTCCTGCCTACAAAGTATACATAGTAACAACACAAACTCATGCGAAAATCGGGTCCAGAAACGAACAGTGCAAAAATGTGTTATTTATATCCGAGCACTTGTTCGTAGACGCCTTTCTCGTCGTTTTTGGTTCCTCTCAGCACGCACATTCCTTCCATTCGACACTTGACAGAGGCAGCCATGAAGCTATCATCCGTTCTTTTCACGGCGGTGCAGTCGGCAGTGGTAGCCGAGGCCTCCTCATCCGGATGTCGATGCTTGCCCGAAGACAGTTGTTGGCCGTCCACTTCCACTTGGACCGCTCTCAATGAGTCGATAAGTGGGGCCCTTATTGCTACAATTCCGATTGGCTCGCCATGCCATGATCCCAACTTTAACGAGACGGCATGCGAAGAATTGCAGACAGCGTGGACGCTTCCACAGACACAGTAAGATTGACGAGTGATTTCTCGGATCCATTGGCCGTCCTGGTCACGAATCGATGGCTGACGGCTCTTACTTGCAGCTTGTCGTCAACCTCATCAGTAATGCAGGCCTACTTTGCCAACCAGAGCTGTGACCCGTTCACGCCTGAGTCGCAACCCTGTGTCTTGGGCAATTATGTTTCGTATGCCGTCAATGTTTCTTCGGCGGACCAAGTGATGGAGGCTTTAGCATTTGCACAGACCAACAATATCCGCGTTGTTGTTCGAAATACCGGACACGAGTAAGCAGCCACCTTGCCCTCTTTGACACGAATTTGGCAGTTGACACAATTTCTGCAGTTTCCTCGGCCGATCAACAGGTGCTGGTGCTCTGTCTTTGTGGACGCACAATTTGAAAACCATAAGCTTTACGAACTGGACTGATGCTTACTATAATGGTCCTGCTGTCAAGGTGGGCGCAGGTGTCCTTGGCTACGAGGTTATTGAGGCTGCTCATGCCCAAGACCAAGTGGTTGTGACGGGTGAATGCCCGACAGTCGGCATGGCTGGAGGCTACATTCAGGGCGGTGGCCACTCTGCACTCAGCACTACCTTTGGACTTGCTGCCGACCAGGCTCTTGAGTTTGAAGTTGTCACCGCAGCTGGCGACCTAGTCGTGGCCTCGCGCACCAACAACACCGATCTCTACTGGGCACTGAGTGGTGGCGGTGGCGGTACATATGGTGTTGTACTCTCCGTCACCGTACGTACACATCCTGAAGCAACTGTTGGTGGCGCCAGCCTTGAAATGGCCGCCGCGTACACGAGTCAGGAGAACTTTACCGAGGCCATATCCGCATTCCATACCCTGCTGCCAGCCATGATCGACCAGGGCGCAATGGTCATCTACTACGTTACCGATTCGGTATTCGTCATCGACCCTATCACCGTCTACAACTCCACAGCCGACTACGTCGAGAACACTATTCTGGCACCTTTCACTGCCAAGCTCGCCGAATTGGGCATCCCGTCAACTGTTGGTTACACAGAGCTGTCTTACCGCGACCACTACAATACATACATGGGTCCTCTACCATATGGAAACCTTGGTGTGGAAGAGTATCAATTTGGCAGCCGTATGATTCCCCGCAGTGTTCTGGAAGACGACAATGACAATTTGCAAGCGGTTCTGCAAAACCTGACCGCAAACGGAGTCATGGCTGTTGGCACTTCAGCGTCCTACGTCGGACCCAGTGGTGCGTATAATGCCGCTAACCCAGCGTGGCGCAACACCACGGTTCATATGCAACTTATGTCGGCATGGAACTCTTCGGCAGCTGCGTGGCCCGCGATGATCGCCGCGCAGAAGCAGATGACGGATGAGTTCGTGCCTCAGCTGACTGCTCTCACGCCTGGAATGGGAGCTTACCTGAATGAAGCCGACTTCAATCAGCCAGATTGGCAGGAGACCTTTTTTGGAAGCAATTATGATGCACTTCTTGCCATCAAGAATGAATATGACCCCGAGTCGCTTTTCTACATTCTAAAGGGTGTAGGTAGCGAAGCCTGGAACGTCACGTCAGAGGGAAGGATGTGTCGAGTCTAGCTTGAAAGAGATGTACATTAATGAGCCTGATTCATAAATTTAATTCCATTGTATCTTTTCAACTTTAATACCTATCTACCAGAGCGTTTGGTGTACTTTGATTTGGGATAGTTTCTAAATGACGTTTGATATAAATCTGAATCAATACGTTAGTCAGTATTCCAAATGTGATTTCCAGTCGCCTGCTATTTTGGTACTTATGTATAAAGCCCTGGGATTCCAAGTTCTTCCGGCATGATTCTGTGCCAGACCATGTATACCTGTAGTTTTGTTCTTGGTTCACGAGAATCATGTGGTGCTGATGGACGTGCGCCACAGCCCAGATCCTAAGTTGATTCATCTTCGATTGAGTTTCAGTCCTACTCGCCACCTTCAGAATCCAACAAGGCAAAATACCTGGGTACAACCAGATTCCGATATGGCAATTTGGTGAGCTCAACTTAAATACGGAATGTCTAGGATCTGCAAAACAAAAAAGAGGAGAGGTGTTCTGTTTTGAGATATTGAAGTGAATACTCCCAGAGAATTTAATGTTTTAAGACATGAGTCTTCTATTTCGAGCCCATCTGATTATCAACGAATCAAAACTATGAGCTGACTAGTACTGTGGCAGATACAAGAAGTCATCATATCAACCTAGGAAGTGGATTCAGCTGAGGTCAATAGAGGATGAGGTTCGCAGATCTGGGACGTCACCTGTTCAGGCCTGCCAATGCCGCTGTCTGACAGTCATCTTTCGCACTCCTCTTGAAATACCGACATTTTCCGCAAAGATTTATTTCTCGGAATAACGCATAGGCAGCACACAAACAATGGATTATCTACTGATAGCTTCCAAGCAAGTCACACGTGGTCATGACGATGCTCAAGCACTCGTCACAGCCTTTTCAACACTCCGTGTGAAAGCACTAGCAGAACGGACTACCCTTACAGAGGGGACCGCCGTCGCTTATTCGAGTTCCTCTCAGCTGAGATTGAAGTTGAGGCCATCACGACAGCTTTGGCTTCTTTGAAATACATGATGGCGCTCCTAGGCTGCGCCGCAGCTTCAATTAGCGATGTGAATGACGCAGAACTTGCGCTACTTCAGGCGCAGTGGTGGTTCCATCTTCGGACTACTGACACGGGCCGCGTTTCCGAAGGTAAGGCATGAATTATGGCACATAAGGCCTTGCTTGGAGCAATCATGAAGGTCAATAGGATCAGGCATTCGGCACTCAAGGAGATGCGAGCCCCACTATATCTGGCGCATGAGGCTGAAAGCTTTGCCAAGGCAAGCTGGGAGGCTCATCGAAGGCTGGTTCACGCTGCAATGGGCGGCACGACAGTGATACAATAAAGCCTTACTTGTAACTTTCTGATAAGCGTCCAGGAGATGGTAAGGAGCTGATGTTGCTGCTTCGGAAGAATTGAAATTGACAGAGACTTGGTCGTTAGTCGGAACAAACAGACAAGCGTCAAAGATTAGTGATGCGAAAGGTCGTGGAAACATTGCAAGTCTTGATGATTGAGCATTAAAAGTTGCAATGCGCTTGAAACCTAGTACACGGGCTGGTGATATTGATGTTCTGCATACCTTCTACTTTGAGGCAATGCATCGCAGGATTCAAAGCTGTTATCAATTTCCCGCTCGTACAAAGTTTTTCATGTTGTCTTGTCTTCTGTCTTTGGAATCTCTTTGAGGCCTTACTTGTTTACAAGTGTCAAATATGCTGCATGCATTTGCTTCCTCTTCTAACTTACACTATTAGCATCATTCGTTATGGCGTCTTTAGACGAGATCGTAGCTCTTACGCTATCTTTCTTTGCGAGCTTGGATTTGTTACATGTCACCTTGAGCGCATAGTCTACCTTCACTAAAGTTGCTGTGGGAACTCTAACGTACCTTGAAAAATACATTTCTGCAGTACAGCAGTCTCAAGCATGAAAGCCATAACTTACTACGTTCTATCTATAAACCGGTGGAACGATAATAACGCAGCCCAGCTTGTCCGGCGGGCTGGAGTCGAGGATACATGTTGGGGCATGTTGCGGCCCTTTCTTTGGAACACGATACGGGAACTTGTAGATCTGGACCAGCTTCTCCGAAGATGATTGTGACAGTTCCTGTTCGGTAATTCTGAATTCCCTACAGATCAAACAATGTTTTAAAGTGTATCAAACTTGCAAAGTGGCGGCTGGGCCAATATTGTCTAGTTACAATATGCCCACTAAATGTCTGTTGCTACGAGCTTGGCTTCTGTAGGACCACGTCCGACTTCTATGAGACTGGGTGCTGATCTAATTGTATGTTGAGTCGACTTGAGCCCGAGAGAGGCAGCGGCGTAATTCGTCCCAATACAATAAAGTCATTAGCTACTATAAAGATTAGTCTGATGGAGAACTAGCTGTACCGTTGTTTAGGAGTCATTCCAGTCGCGGGGATAATGCATATCAACTTTGCATTTGCCTATATAAACCCGGCGGCCCTTGAGATCACTCCGATAGATTCGAATACGCTAGAGAGTTTGGATTGTGTTACGACAAATGTTAAGAATTTGGGTATTGGACAGCTCAGATCTCCATGTATCCGTTTCCATTGGCGAATGGACCATTTCAAACAACGACACTTCCACGTAGTCTCTCTTTCTTAAAACTCGAAGTGATGCTAGCAAGCGTCAGCAGTGTGCTAATAATATTGTGTCATATATTACCCGGTAGAAATTTGACATCGTTGATAACGACTTGGATTACATAGGTGCGCCGGATCGCAGTGGCTTTGAGAAGCAGACGCGTCCAACTATGTCCTTCTGCTACAAACACTATGCGAGAGATTTGAGACTTCACTAGGGAAGAATTATGGGCTGAGGTTCACGGTTCCAATATATTCTTGCTGGTATTTGCGATCTTTTGTAAATATCTGACTCTTCGCCATTGTCTGCTTGAAGAATGTTCACTGAAGTTTTGTTTCAAGTTTGATATTGCAGACTTCTTGAAGTTTGCTAACAGGGTCAGTATGAAGATATTCATGTGATTTGATTGTTTTAAACAGCCATTGGGCAGGCCAAACCAAAATGAAGCCGATTATTGAATATGGCTGACTCTGCAATGTGTTCAGGACGAGCATAACCCGATTGGGAACGTTGTTCACGCCCATACAGATCTGACAAAGATCCAACTGGCCGTGGATCTACTCTGCAGGAACATTGTAACACCTGTTTATGCGGTTCCAGGAACAGAGTTCTACAGCAGTTCTTTCCAATTGTCGAGCACAGTGCAAAACATCTGCATGCGCGTTCAGTAGTCCTGCAAAAGCGAGCGTCTGTATCAACTCAGCTGGCAATCTCGCATATGTTGAAACCATGGAAATCATTGCAGATCACGAGCACCACATGGTTCACGATGAAGCTGCCCCGGCAAAATATATGGTATGTGGCTACATAAAGAACTTATGGATCAGCTATGATGGCGTGACAACATCCAAACAAGAAATTGACTAAACCAACAGGGTTGTCTAGGTGGTGTTATGGCCTGAGAGTGTCGACTAGGAGAACAACTTCCTCTTGGCTCTCGATGGTCTGATCATCGAATCTTTATCAAAATTCCATGGCAATTTGAAGCGCATACAAGCGCATACAGACGTCATACGGGTCACTGGAGCTCTGTCAGTGGACAAGCGTGGAAGGTTAATGATTTTATGGACGAATCACGTCGTCCCAATATGCGAGCTATTCAATTTCTCCAAATGACAAGCTTCCAAAACACCTGTGGTACTGGCAAGCAACAATCTGCGTTATGTCCTACAAAAGCTTTTCCACAGTCATGCACCTAGCGTAGTTCAAGCTCATGTCACAGCCAGTGCCATGTTGCCGAAGTCACTCTCACGCACTCACTTCGTGGGTGTTCATCATGTTTTCGACCAGGACAGCACTCTTTTTGCTGTGTAAGCAACACATGGACGTCATTTTCAACATCTGCGGCTGGGCAGAGAACTGTAATGACTGCTCAAGCCATGCAATTTACTCGGCCAGCTCGAGAAGCACTTACAAGTCCGTCTTCTATTCGTACACCCAGCATTTTCTGCTGCCCATATAAGTTTCAGACCGTCACTGAGTGTGGAAAGCAACTTACGATGATAAGGGATGCTCGTCTACGGATGCCAAGGTCGGACTCGACCATGCGGGAGATACTGACAGCCAACAACTGTGCGGTTGGCTTGAGCAATCGGCAAAAGCCGTTATGCTGTAATACACCAGGGTATCTCCACCTGTTTCTGCAAGTGCTGTTCGAGCATCTGATCCATTCTGTGTCACGATCCGACGATCTTCTAGTCTTTCCCCAGAAAAGCCTGTCTTACACAGCCGCTCTAGTGGGAGCCAATCGCACTACAGCAGCCTCCTTCTTAGTTATAGATGGCCCTATGGTACTGTATCGGTATTTCATCGCAATGTTGACGATGATATAAAGGTTGTAATCGAATAATATGTAGCTCATCACAAAATGTGACCAAGCGCGACGGTTCTCGTCTTGTACTTGTCAGTCGAGGTGTTTGTGATGGACATGAGCTTCAAACAGCATACTTTGTATGTATGGACACTTCATCCAGCAGCATTTGGGACGACATCCATGTAGATGGTCTTCGGGGCACAACTATGCGCAGAACCGACGATGTGGGCTTTATAATACACACTGTTGCATACGAGGTCAAAGAACCGAACGTGTCGGTACCCCAGCATCTGGGCAGACGAACAACACTAGATGCCCAAATGTCGGAGCTCGAATAAAGCTACAGCTTCTCAAAATTTGAAAGACATTCAGGAGACGTTTGCTTTCGTGTTGGCTATTCAGGAATCCTTGATTGCCATACTCAGGTGTTACAGGCCGATCAACAAGAGCGAAGTAGTTACAACCTAGGTTCTGGAGCGCTGTCAGCTCCATCTGCGAGACCTACATCAGTGGCATGAGACGAAATATATGACACTTCAAAAGAGCCTAAACTCAAGAATGATAATTTCAACGTCCTTCTTTATGATCTTGGAAGTGAGGCATAAGCTCATGGTGGGCGAGGTATAGAATAATCATATGAAGCACTGATGAATCACGGCGAAAAACTTCGAAATACTGTTAAGAGTCTTGTAGGAGAACTTGAGCAAACATAACTCAGGATTTTCTCCTCTCACGGTGATCATGCTTTATCTGTTTAATAGAGAAGTTGGGTAGGACACAAACAAAGTACATCGATTGATTCGCCGCTGTTGCAGTAATTCTGGTATTTCCAAGATGTATCAATTGAATTCAACGCCCGCGATGCCTTATGTGCTCATAAGAGAGTGAGTTAGCCCAAGTCTAAAATGTTACTGCTTATGCTCCATATTACTTTGGTCGCCGAGCCAGGATCCTGAATGTTGGGCAGGAGGGGAAAAGAAAGAAACAAAGAAAGAAACAAAGAAAGAAACAAAGAAAGAAACAAAAACAAGAAGAAAGGGGAAAAAGAAATTGAAAAATACATGGAAGAATGAAAAGCAAAACGCCAGACTAGAAGAACTTCTCAGATTGTGGAATGATATTAAAACAATATCACTGCTCTTCGTGCCACAATGTCGAGCTCTAAAAGTTTTAGGGCAACAGAGAATTGAACTTTGAAAAGCATGATGGAACCGACAAGCACCAAAGCAAAAATGCCAGCAAAAGACGACCATACATATAGATTATTCCGCTGTTGGATTTTGCCCGGATGCTACAGTAGCATCAGCTGTAACGTTTTGTGTGGTAGTCTGAAAGGCCGGAAAGTATCGCTTCACATTGCTGTCAAGAACCTTAATTCCCACAGGTTTGACAAAGTACTCGTCAGCGCCAGCATCGTCAGCAGCTTGGCGGTCGGCAGGACTATCTTGCCCCGTGATGATGAAGAGCGAGCTTTGGGCCCATCCGTATGTTCGCTCGAGTTCCCGGATCTTCTTGGTGGCGGTAATACCATCACAGACTGGCATTTGTAAGTCCATGAGAACAAGTTGTATAGGGCTTCCCTGCCCCATGGCTGCATCGCTCTGGTGTTTAGTGTATAATTCGATAGCCTGTTGACCATTCACAGCGCAGAGGAAGAGAAGGTTGCGCTTGGTGCAGTACAGCTTCATAATGCGCAAATTGATTTCATTGTCGTCCACGAGTAATGCCACAGGCTGGGCGGAGGGTGTCGAGAACAATGGCACAGTAATCTTGGATTTGGTCTGAGAGCTGACATCAGTGGGATTCTCAACAATCACTTGAATCGTCTCGATCGTCTTCGTAGACTCCTCAGCATCGGCAGCTGCCACAGCCCGACTGTCATTGCCATCGCATGAAAGCTTGAGTGTCCCAAGAAGGCGATCCGCTTCTTCCAATATAGTCTTCGTTGTCGAAGTCAGGAAGGGTCCACTAATATAGATGACGTTCTTGCTTGTTCGCTCGACAGTCTGTGTGTCAAAAGCGGGGATCAGACAGATGGCTACTTGATCAGCAGGGACCTGGATCAATTGTGCGCGGTGCTGCTCCTCGTCAGGCAGCAATTCAAGGATGAAAAAGACATCCCGTCTCCCAACGTCTGCAATTTCCTGTGCGCTGGTGAACCCATGGCAGGCCAAGAGCGTAGCGAAATGCTCACACTGTGGAGAAGTAGCGAGCTTAAGGAATCTAGACGGCATGTTTTGCAGTGTCGAGGCCAAAAGCTGAGGTAGATCCAAAGTCGAGGATGCGTATTGAACGTCGCTGAAGGTGGCTCGAAAGTGTGAGCCATGGTCGGGCTCTGATGACTCCAAAGTCACGGTGCCGTGAAGCAGAGTGGCAAATTTTGAAGACAAGGTCAAGCCAAGGCCAGCGCCAGTCGAATAGTCACTGAGTTTCTCATACGGCTCGAATATGAGCTTGTGATGCTTCGGATCAATGCCGCGGCCAGTATCTTGCACATCGATGACAAGTTCTCGGCCGCCAGGACAAGACGAAATTGTCACAAACACGACTCCTTCTGGCGAATTCTGGACAGCGTTGATGATGATGGGCAGCACGCTATCGCGAAGCAACTGCAGATCGGTCTTGAAAGTGTGGCAGCCAGCGGCGAAATCGTGATGGAAGAAAACTGAAGCGTGATAACGAGTGTCTCCGTTCAGCATTTTGCGGATTTGGTCAGCAAGCTCTTCCTCCAGTTCCGAGATGGTGTGCAGGGCATAGTGGCGCTCTTCAACGGCAATATCGGCCCAGCGGTTGAGTGTGATGACACTGTTCACGATGGAAATGAGGTCGCGCCCAGCAGTCTTGATCATGTCCAAATAGACAAAGCGCTCTCCAGATATGATGGTCGATTTAAGCCCCTCAGCCAGCAAATCAACAGATCCAAGAATGCCGTGGATGGGCGTACGCAGCTGATGACAAATACCACGCAGGAATTTCTCCTTGACCTTGAGGACTTCGCTTAGAAGGCTCCGTTGCCACATTTGTGAGAGCATATTAGCACACGAATCGACAAACCACGAATCAATGTCGTCGAATATGAGGCGGAAGTCGGGTGACGCGACGGTCAAGATCGAAGGTCCGGAAATGCTTTCGTACTCGGCGGCAAGGATACGGACTATACGATCTTTTGGAAACTCTTTGTGGTTGGACTTTGCAACGTACTCGTCGAGATACTCGGCATCCTCCCACAAGCCCTGCTCCAGCTCGTTCACGGATATCGCATAAAGACCTTCAATTTCGATGGACTCATTTCTGACGTGCATGCTGACAATGGCGCCAGGGTATACATCGTTGAGAATCTGGACGACAGGCTCTTCTGAAGGTGTGTCACTGCTCATCTCGCGTTGCGCTCTGGCAAGCAGATCGCTCATGTGGTGACGGGTTCGCTGACGGCGGGCACGAGTGCACTGAACAATGTCCGAGACGACCCAGTCAGCCAGGCGGGCAAGGGCATGCTGTTGGTTCTTGGTGAGGGGCTCCTCGGCCTTTTTGGAGCAGACACAGAGAGAGCCCAGCATCACGCTGTCGCCATACTCGCTCTGGAGACGCAGTGGAACACCAGCATATGCCTTGAGGCCGCCATGCTCGACGTAGGGATTTTGCTGAAACCGCCAGTCTTCCATCATATCGGGCAGTAGGAACACGTTCTGTACAGGGCGTTAGCATGAATGACAACAACACCAGTATGTCAAATCACACAAGCCACCGCAATACATATACTTACACCTGCAGGCTGATTTATGGTATGTGCGCAAAGAGTCTCTCCCCGAGGAAGTATGCCGAGAGGCACGTCGATAGTCACTAAGCGGATGAAGAAGTTGACATCAAGGATGCCTATAATGACATGGTCCCACCCGGTCGAGTCCTGCGCAAGGTATGCCTTTTCTTGCAGGCCACGCAGCAGCTCGCCCTCTGTGAGGACGTCGCGGGTGTAGTACCATAGCATAGACAAGCGCAAGCGCTCATTCTTGGCGAGAGAGGCCCGTAAATACCGGTCTGCTAGACATTTGGGACGCTCAGGGACAGGTGCAGGGGCGTAGTGGTCGACCGTCGAAGGATAATAGTGCTCATAGTCATCGCTCCAAGCATCGACAGGACGATCAGCATTATCGGGGTCGTAGACCGGGCCTACGGACGTCGGGTGGACGATCGAGGTGGTCTGCCCGGCGGTGGAGAGAATGGCCGCGTCGGCCCTGGGGAAGAAATGCGCGCGCCTTTGGGAATTGCTGGATATCGCTAGCGTGCTCAACGGATCTGCCATAGCTGAAACGTAGGCATTTTCTAGTGCATGCGAAGATTGACGTGGCTTCTTCCAAGGGGACAACTGGACAAAATAGCCGAGGGTGAGCAGTGAGGTTCACCGATCAGGCCAACTTTGTTCACAAGAAGAATGACATAGGTGCCGAGGAATTTTCTTTCAGGCCTGGCCAGGCCTAGAACCTGCCAGGTTACTAGCGTCTGGGGTATTCATGCTGGGCCTGGGGCGGCCCGACAGCCGCTAGATAGTGCCTCCCCAATTACCTCGAGAATATCTGAGGTTGACACCGAGGACGAACCGCGCTGGGTACGCGGCAAAAACGATCCGAGATATGGCGCATAGGCAGCGAGACCCAGATTTCTCTGTGCAGCCACAGAACCCACGAGGAACAAGCCACACACTTGGGCAAGTGCGGTTCTCTTACAGCATTACGTCAGCAGGCTCTTCCATCACATTATCACGATCGGTCTTCTTATCTTATCTGAGACGGACGGACTTTTGTCTAGATCCCGTAGTCCGCTAATCCGCTCTAACAGACAAGCCAGTAAATTGCGCGCCCGCCTGTTATTACGCAGTGTTGGCGTTGTACGTCACTGTCATGTAGCCTGAAACCTGGCGTCCCAGCCACCCTCATTTTGTACTATTGTGAAACTCGAAGCTTCTTCTCGTTGCTTGCCAGATTTGGGCTTTGTTTCTTCGATGTTGTTCTGCAGCTTGGCAACTGAGAGATCGCGGTCAAGGCGTATTTTGCCCTGGGTTGAGGCAAGAACAAGACCCGCGAAGATCAGGTGAGCGTGCTACGTAGACTCTTCCTGCCCCAGGCGGGGCCAGTGATAGGGAGAGTTCAGGACGCGGGCATCTGTGGTTCGGAGCCCATTTGAACTGCTGCTGGAGGATGTCACTAATCACAGGACCCATGTCAAGCGCCCACAGCCGCGGGTTGAAGTGCATTTCCAGTCATTTTCATTTCATACAATTCTCCTTTGACCTTGACCAAAATTGATCGCCAATACCTGTCCCTAATGTCCGAATCGACAGACTCAGGACTTCAGTGGTCGATGGCTTGCCTTCACGCACACGAACCTGAGCAACAGACATAGCGTTTTCCAAAGAGAAGTGTAACGGTAATTCCGGTGTCTCATGTATTGCTTGTCTGTGTGTTATTGAGTACAGAGAGTGCTAAGGCTCAGGACGATGCTGCTACTGCTACAAGATCTAACCGAGACGGTCGCTAAAGAATGGTGGGACTGATTAGAGACTAGGTGTCCCCCACGCACGATTTGGGTTAGGGGTGTCGATCTAGATCTCTGTAGCTGGAGTACTGTCGAAGGACCGGCTTGATGTTGATCGACCCCGGTACGCCAAGCTCTGAGCGCTTGGAGAGATTTCGAGTAGCTTACTGTTGGCAGACCAGGCAGCTGGCCAGCGTTCCTCAGACTCGGTTACGTGGTAGACAGTGGACAGACTCGGTTACGTGGTAGACAGTGGACAATAATCTAGCGAATCGATGTCGTCTTTGCCGATAAAGGTGGGAGATGGGCTTCTCTTGTGCTTGTGTCGAAGGAGCTGGCGGGAGCAAAGCTGGCCGGAGACTAGTAGCGTGCCTCCGACAGGGCTCATGTGCAATAAGGATGGATGCTTAACGCGGAGGGCGGAATTTGGTATACGCTTACTCGATGTTCGGATGAGGCTGATAGGAGTACTTTAACGCTCGATGCGGAGGAGATGGTGGTTCGAAGTGTGTATCGGATATGATAATACCAGTGTCTTATGTATCGTTTGTGTCTTTCTTTTGTGTTTTGCTGAGCTATGACAGCCTGAAGCTCTGGTACTTGCCACACGCTGTCTGCGATATGAAGCCTCCGGCTGTCCTCGGCATATATCCAATCCATAGTTCTCGCGGCACAAGCCCAATCATACCGCGAATAACCGACGCTGCGACTGGAAAGGCATTGCCAATCAGGAGGCGAGACGCTCACTTGAGATACAGCACTGCTAGACAGCCTAGGCAATTACATTGCCACTAGCAATACTTGCGTTGACCAGCGCGGTCTAATTGATGTTTCTCGAATATTGCCGCCTGCATCAGAACAGAGCCAACACAGGTCAGTTTAAGCTACAAGGCTGCTAGGTTTACTGTCTATTGAGATGACATGCCGTACTTCAACCTCATATCCTACTTTAAGACCTTCGCATGCATAAATGACCGGATGCTTATTTCCGAGCTTTTTCGAGAATTAGTTCTGTAATCTATTCTTTTGACAAGCTCCGGTAGAAGGTTGTTTTGAGCTTCAATGAATGGTAAAACTCGGCTGCCATGAATCGTGAAGAAACACTGCTTATGAAGGGCGATACCACTGGTTTAACGCGTGGAGGACAAACGTGTTGATGAAGTTGTAAAAAAGTGAAAGATTTTTTTGCATGTAGCTTATACAGGAACTATATTTGTGCATTTCTCGCGAAGAAGTTTCTATACGCGGCTGTAATCTCTCTCTCTCGCTCTGTGAAGCCCGTCGTGAGTCTTTTGAAACCTGGGATGTTCTACAGCAGGGCATAATAGAAGATATGGGCTCCATGAGTCCTTTACATCAACTACACAAACTCTATGAGATTGGGTTTAGTATTATAAATATGTTGGCAACAAGTAAATGGGCTGAAGTGGATTGATGATAGGCGCAAACTTGGTGAGGTTAGATTTAATCTGCAATATCCAGGTGAAGAGTTACTAGAAATAGCTATTAATTTATTTTGTAAATGGAGTATAACTTTACAAGATGTCGTCTCCAGCAAGCACTTTCTTTTCTTGCTTCACAAATAAACCATGACTAGGAACTCATTGTGAGGCTTGCGGCACAGGCACGAAAACCCGATATTGCAAGAGACCCCATGAATGCAACACTTGGCTCGAAATCTTCTTCAACTTTGATACGTGCCGAAGTCAAACTAAGCAGTATAAAGGATGGAGTAGGTCATGAGACGATATCCAATGAATGATTTGGCATAGACTACAGTTCCAAAATAAATAGGACAGCTGACCTTATACCAAAGCAATATGCGCAAAAAAACAGCATATTCAATTCTAATCGAAAGTTCACATTCCTCACCAAGTATTTGTAGAGCGTAGAAGCTATCCATGACAGTCTACTAATCTTACTACGGCACTGTAGTAACATATATGTTTCTAGGCTGTGGTATTTGAAATGATGCGGGAGCGAGGACTGGGACACTGATGCAGATGCAAGTTATATATAACTAATTACTATGCCCCCCGGGTCGTCCGCAGTCAATATATCGATATAATTACAGCCAGATGAGATAGGGACCATAAGAGACTAGCTTCCTGTTATCTTCACCTCGAGCCCGAGGCTCTTCAAATGTGTATCCATCTGCAGACTTTCTCCCCAAACCTCCAATCTGAGGTGTTATCTATCACTTAAACAGATCCATAGCTGCCGGTTTCATGAAGACGTTGGACCCGGATGTCGTATCCTGCCTAGCCTATATGTCTCTCCACAATCAAAAAACGACTATTAAAGTGGCAAATATGGAAATCAAAGACTGAAATCAGTCACTGGAATGAATCAAGGAAAGTAGTCGAGATATACGATAGAAGCTCTCCTTGAAACTCAACTTGAGTACCTAGATTTGAAATTTGAAATTGCAGCGGTAGCTTGACCACAGACAAAATAATTAAAAGTAATTGAATCATCATGATGTAGAAACAGATGCGAAGTTTTAATATTTATAAACCTTTTTTTCCGGATATTGTAATGATTCTATTATTGGTATTAAATACTTGGACGAAAAAGTTTTGAATCTCCCTGAAGAGTCAACAAAGCTATCGACCCTTTTGAGAGTCTATAGATGATAATCTTGATTTTGAATAAAAGTAATATTAAATAACAGCACACGAGATCTTCATATTATGATTGCAATTGCGGCTGAAAAGTATAAAAGAAGGTTGCTACTAATACGACTTTCACTCATGATTTGGCTTTCTTCTTAATGTACTTGTACAAATAGAACTTTGCTAATCATAAAGAGTTTTGACTTGGGCATATTTCATTTCACCTGCCCTGGAGACATTGGTCACGCAGGAAGCGTCCGACAACAAGAGCTCTCACGTACACGACTCGATGCAAGCAGGGAGCAGAGACTTTGAGACTTCAGAGTACCAATAGCTCGCACGAAGGCATGGGCGAGAAGTACTACTTTATATGAATAAGTGGGAGAAGCACGATCCAAAGCTCGGAAATTACGAGACAGCATCTTTAACGAGCGCCATACCTGCCCCACGTTTGACAGGAGACATCCACAACATATATAATAGCCCGATATGATCGTAAGGTAACAGTAGATCGGAAAATTCAAAAATACGTGCAGGGACTCCGGAAGCGCACTTTTCAAATGAGGAATGCAGATGATGGCAAATGGACAGAGTTTATTCCATATCCAAAAAGAAGAAAAGATATATATCCTGAGATTTATTGGCAGATACCCCTTTGGAGGCCACTGTATTTCCCGGCTAGGCAGCCTACGCAGAAAAGTGCATACAAAGTCCTAAACTGTGTGAGACTTCCTATATTTCCGTGCAAATATGACGTATCAACAATTTCTGGTAGCAACAATACCAGCCCGAGATACGGTGGTTAATATTGTATAATGGCTTATTGATGATACCTGGAATTCCCAAGACGGTCATTGTCGTGTCCGCTGCAGGACGTGGTGTGTTATATGACTCCAACACGTGATCTCACTGCCGAATCAACTTGAGACACTGCATCTGAAATGTTTCCGAATGTTCTGAATACAGAATCTCATTCAAGTGAAATTTAGCATTTCACGTCTGTCTCATGGCTGAAGAGACGCAGATTAGATTGGGTAATTATTCTATGCTTTTATACGTCAGTGCTTGAGGATCATTGATACACGAAAACAGTCAAAGGCTTGATTGTGGGCCAAGTGAATATGAGAAGCGAGGCCCTACCATCGAGTATCAATGCCAAGCTATTTTAAGGAGGATTATGCATCTTATGAAGCTCTTAGGTGAAGCTCTGCACTGCAGACTGTGATCAAGGAGGGAGGTTTGACAGGTATGGGGCTTGGACCTTGCTGGGGTGATGATAACATCATATCAGCGAAATCGCAGGTTGAACTGAGCGACACTGTCCAATGCATGACTCCGGTATAGTTTGAAAAGGGCTAGGGAGCTCCCAAAAACAATTCTTCAAATTTTGAGAATGGAGCTTCCTACCTGTCGTGTGGCAATAGTTTCACCAATAGTTTCACCAAGACAACAGAAGGACCGAAAGTCGCTTGCCTTTTGCACGATATTCGGGGTCTTGCTTAAATCAATGACAGATCTGACGGAGAATATAATGCTAGCATAATGCGGTATGTTTCTATTTTGCTATGATTTCTTGGATTTGGTGCTGAATGGGTTTTATTTTAATTTTTCTAAAAAAAGGAAGAAAGAAAGAAATAAATAAAGGGGGAAAAGGCGCTCCAAACAACATTTCGTAAACAATAACTGAAATTTGCGAGACTCGATCATGTCCAATCAAGTGCTCCGCCTACCGCACCGTTAGCATTGAGCTGACCCCCACGATAGCTATCGTGGCTCACGAAACAGCATATTTTAACTCGATTACACCGAATCCATATTTATAGACCAAACTAGCCTAACTTAATCTAGCTCCAACCTCAAACAAGAGTGCATGATCTTCTTTCTTTTTTTATGACTTAATTTACAATACTTTAGGAGAAGGAAAGAAGATGTGCCTTGGATTACTTGGGACGCCACTACACAGCCTGAAAAGATTCGCAAACTTGCAGTTATAGCTATGTCTTGATCGGTATAAAGGCATTGGAGTGTGATTGAAAGAGTAGAGTAAACAGAGATTCGATAACCCCTTAAATCGAAGCTAAACATACAAGCTGAACGAGAAAGATAAGATCCTCAATTGAACAATCTCTGGTGGCCAATGTAATGGGAACGCTTGCAGAGCGAATTGAGGCAGCATGATACAGCCTATCTCGTCCTTATCTCGCTGTTTTTGCCGCTGATATGAGATTGCCAGACTCGGTATCACTGCACCGGCAAACCGTTTCCCAGGGCTCGTTATCGTGTTCACGGCTAGGGTTGAGATGATGGCGGTGCCCCACGGAGATTCGACCTGTTTTAATCACGTCTTTCCGGATTCTCCAGCAGTGCTAGGGAACTGGATGATGTCAAAAATAGCCTTATCTGGGTTATCGACTGATTGTCTGCATCTTGACGCTCGTCAACCCAGTGTTCCTGGCCGCTAGAATAGCCGCGCGGCCAGAGAAAGAGAGAGAACAAAGATAACTGAGTTCTTGATAGACACTGGTAGTCTGGCAGGCCTGATGTGACTATCTAGATAGGCTTGGCTACAGGCTACATAAGACCTGATATATTCTGGCCCGTCCTGCAATTATTGTACACTCATCTCCTTCTCTCTCAGGCGTTTTCCTGTTCTCTGCCGAGCCTCGTAGCCTTCCTGTCAACCGACCCCGCCAGCCAAGGCATTGACAGTCTCGAAGAAGCCGCAATGCCTGTCTCAGAACTGGACGCTGAGAAGTCGGCTTACGCAGCCGAGGGCAAGCCGATTTCTGACCCCGAGGCACCCAGTCAAGACGGGCAGTATGATGAGGCCATTGGGGACGTGGTGGTGAATGATTTTGGCGAGAAATCCGAGTTGCAACAAGGTCTGAAGCAGAGACATATCCAGATGATTGCACTGGCTGGGGCCATAGGTACTGTGAGCACTACCTACCTCAGCTCCGCATCCGATTCCTAGCACTAGAAGGGGTACTGTCACCGGCCCGGCAGAACATCCCTCCGATGAGGTATATTGAGTCACTAACACGAAATGCGCTGGATAGGGTCTTTTCTTGAGTTCAGGAGGTGCTATCGCCAAGGGCGGTCCCCTCGGAGCCTTGTAGGTATCAAATAATACGTCTCTAGTGCATTTTTTCCAGCTCTTCTTAATGCTAACTGACATACTCATAGCCTCGGCTACCTGTTTGTGGGCATCCTGGTTATTGGTGTGATGCTGTCGATTGCTGAGCTGAGTGCACTGGTTCCGCTGAGCGGTGCTGTTATCCGACATGCCGAGTACTTTGTCGACCCGGCTTTGTCTTTTGCCCAGGGCTGGAATACCATGTACAGCGACTTCGTCTCAGTCCCCGCCGAGCTGACTGCCGCCGCCGTCATCGTGTCCTACTGGGACACCACGACGACCGCTGCCGCTTGGATTGTGCTATTTGGCGCGCTCCTCGTTGCTGCTAACATGATGTTCGTACGTGTGTATGGAGAGCTCGAGTTCATATTCGCTTCGCTCAAAATCCTCCTGATCATTGGATGCAACATCATGGCCATTGTCATCCTCGCTGGCGGTGGTCCCAACCATCAAGTGATCGGCTTTCAATATTGGCGTGACCCGGGTCCATTCGTGCAATACCTGAATATCCCGGGCTCTCTAGGCCAGTTCCTCGGCTTCTGGACCACCTTCAATAACGCCATCTACTCGTACTCTGGTATCGAAAACATCTCCATCGCTGCTGCTGAAACTCAGAACCCTCGTCGCAATATCCCGATTGCCGCCAAGCGTATCTTCTGGCGTGTTGCAGGCTTCTATGTCATAAGCATCTTCTTCGTTGGTATGCTCGTCCCTTCGACTGATGAAAACCTGCTGAATGGCTCGGCCAACGCTTCGCGCTCGCCTTTTGTCATCGCTGCAACCCGCGTTGGCATCAAAGTCGTACCGTCTATTATCAACTTCGTGGTTCTAACCAGCGCCTGGAGCTCCGGCAACTCGACCCTGTTGGGCGCCTCGCGTACTATATATGGCATGGCCAAAGAGGGCCATGCGCCAAAGGTGTTCTTGCGTACCAACAGGATGGGCGTCCCTGTAAGTCTCATACTGTTACACTGTGTTGGATGTTGGCTAATTATAGTTATGGTCTCAGTACGTTGGGGTTGGGCTCACCTCTCTCTTCATGTGCCTTGGGTTCATGTCACTGTCTAGCAGCGCCAGTGTTGCATTCGAGTGGCTCCAGGACCTTGTCTCAGTTGGTGCCTTAATCACCTGGACTGTCATTTGCATCGTATACCTGCGCTTCTACTATGGCTGTAAAGCGCAGGGAATTTCGCGTGATGAGTTGCCATGGAAGGCACCCTTTCAGCCCTACATCGCGTGGTTTTCCATGTGCTTCTTTTTCCTTCTCCTTCTCACTGGTGGATACACCGCCTTCATTCACAACCACTGGGATACCGAAACCTTTGTGTCTAGCTATATTGACATCCCCATCATCCTCGGCCTCTATTTTGGGTACAAATTTGTCAAGAAGACCAAGATTGTTGGTCTGAAGGAAATGCCTATTAGAAAGTTTATCGATATCGCGAATAACAACCCTGAGCCCATCGTGCCGCCAAAGAAGGGTTGGGGTAAGCTCAATATCCTCTGGGAGTGAGTAACCCTCAAATTGAAGATGAATAGGACATCCAGAATTGGATGTCGGGACATAAAAACTGGGGATTACAGATAGGAAGTCATTCCAGTTGCATTAGAGTTAAATCGAAGATACATATGCGCTGCTGATAGAACCAACCCGACTTAAACAATGACTAGTCGTCGCCTGAATCGCACCTCCATACTTGAGTCCGAGACGCATGCATTGCACGTGAAAGTTTGATTGAATTCCAAACCCGATCTTTATAAAATCCTTTGCTGAGGTACCGTAAGCTCGATAACTGCCAGGGATTAGCAGAGTCGAGTCAGTGGCATCCGCGGGGTAGCCCATCTCCGTCTCCGGTAGGACTGCTGCATCGATATGTAGTCTCAACTAGAATATTATAGCTTCCTGTGGAAGAGATATTAGCTTACGAATATAAATGAATCAAGATTTCATAATACGTAAACTTTCATTCTGCCCAGCTGGGTATATATCCAGTCTAGTATAGCTGCGTTATCCGATCTTTGAAGAATTGTGGCCACGCTATACACGGGTCAGTTTGAGCTTTGATATGCATTTAAATGGTCAATCAATACTTGAAACTCGATATGCCTTGTACTCTGATATCTATATGCATTACGGAAGCAAGAAAACTATAGTTTTCGTTGTAAATGCAATTGGTGTGGATGCAATTTCACGTATTTGACAATGGTATGTATGAGCTCACAAATTCTTGAATAGAAGCTAATAGATTTGTAGAGGTAAACCAATGAAACAAGCAATCTGATGATTTCATAGTCCATCGAGCTTTCATTACACGACGACGAATTGACTTTGTAATGGATTGTATTGGTCACCATCTAAAATTAGCTTTCAAACCACAGACTTAGAACGACCTGTGTCTGAATTGTACATAAGGGCCATCTCCATCGCCAGTAAAGCGATCGTGAAGCTGAAATTCATCGTCACACCCACGTCCCTCGGGTTTATTTCCATTTTTACCACCGTAATCTTTTCTGGGTTCCTGGCGTATATCGAACAGCCATATGAGATGTGAGAGAATGAGTGTTACTTCTTGCATCGCGAAATGACGACCTAGACACCCGAAACGGCCTTGTCCAAAAGGTGTAAAAGCAGCAGCTGGTCCAGAGCCCGGCTGAAGTCCTTGACCGCCTTGAGTAACGGGCATCCAGCGATCAGGATTATACGTAAGAGGGTCAGGGAAGTATCTGGCGTCCCGATTAAGGCTCCAAAACGGGATTCCAAGCTCCGTACCTTCTGGAAACCAGATACCATCAAGAGACACACCGCCTGGTCCTGCAACCCGAGGAGAGAAACCTGGTAGTCCGGGACTCAAGCGCATGGCCTCGTATATACAGGCATATAGATAAGGCGTGTTTTGTAGCTCTGAGCTACCCCATGAGATGGGGCAAGCAGGTGTTGACCCGTTTTGGTTTGGTGAGGTCCTGTTCACAGAGAATCTTGCGCGAATATCCTCAGCGAGACGAGTGAGAGTATGCGGATAACGAAGCAGATAGAAAAGAGTACTGCTGACAGCAAGAATGCTGGTACCTGTACCAGCAGTAACGAACATTCCAGCCTCGGAAGTCAACTGCTCTGGTGTAAAGGTCCGACCGGTCTCGGCATCTTTAGAGACAAGTAGCGTGCTCCAAATATCACGCCGGCCTTCAAGGTCATGATCGCTCAGGCTGGCTCGGCGCGAAGCGAAGGATTTTGCCAGAAGAAGGAACTGAAGAATATCCTTGATGAATGGGAAGAACATAACCCAATGTAGACCAAGTCGAATGACGGTTTGCATATGACCCACTACAAGTAGGCCTGTGGTTGACTTGGGCAGCATCTCAATAGGCCGTCTGTTGCGGGGATCTCGCTGCACGTTCCATGGCTGGCTAAAGACAACATCGGCCATTATGTCGGCGATGCAGTACGTCAACACGCTGGTCATATTCTGTGTAGGACCCCATTCCCCCTCTTGATCCTCAGACGAAGCTTTGGGTAGGTCTTCTGCCAGGTGCGTGGTCATGAAGTCGATATGCGGCGTGACACGACTTTCGTACGCTTGTAATATCCGTGGCATCAGGGTCTGATAGTCGATCCGTCGCCTGAAAGCGTGCTCCTTTGGATCGAGTGTAGTAGCCGAAGAATCGACCCCGAAGAACTTCTTGAACGACGAAAAAACCGAAGAACGCAAGACATTGGCATTCACAGCGCCCAAGTCTCTGTGAGCGCCCTCGGAACAAAATGAAATGCGATTCGGCCCGTAGCGGATTGTGGTGCCTATCACAAGTTCAGGGTGTCAGTTGAAATATACTTTACTTTTCGAAACCATAAACTTACCCCAAGTCTTATGCTGCTTGTCAATTTCGAGATGTCTATTGCCAGTGGCAACCCAGTATACATTATACCAATCTGTGCATGCTGCAATTACAGGACCCGGGTAGTTTGCGAGTGGATGCAAAGTTAAACGGTAAAGGAGAGCCGCAAGAATCTATGACACCCGGAATATGAATCAACAAATAAGCTTTTCTGAAGGCTGTGGCCTGTCACACATACCCATGAGCAAAGGGCCGTCGAGGCGAGTTCGAGGTCAAAAGTCCATCGTATGGCATTCGTCGACTTGAAAGCCAAGTAAACGAGTCGCCAGCAAGAGAATCCAAGAGTTGCCAGTATCAAGGCAGCTGCGAAAGGGTGCTGCACCATGATTGAAGTCTTGCAGCTCGAGTGCGGGGGTGGTGAGAGCACAGTTTGTGTGTAGTCTGTTGCAATCTAGTATGGGCACCTTTTTCTGCAAACGACAGCTGACTTATATTGGTCTGCAGGGGGTATTACCATGATCCTGCTTGGTAATTTGGAAGGTTTCCCATATTCCGTAAGCCAATCACATGAAATCAAAGGAGTATATCGAACCATTTGCACGCCGCTTACTTTGACTGGACTTTCGCTCTTGATCCTCTTTTTGGGAGGGTGGGGCTCGAATAAGCATTTTTAGCAGGATTACAGACCATTGTCAACTTTTCGCACCTGTGGGTGTTCAGCATGCCAAGAATACTTTTGTAAGGAAGGAATCGCACACTGTGTTATGTATTCAAATTCAAATGTACGAATGCAAAGCAAGATAAGCCAGACGTCAAGTATGTGTAGCATTCACGCATGAGCGAATGTGTGCGCCGGGGGTTGATCAGATGATAAGATTTTACACCTTAATGTGGAGCAATTATCATACCCAATCATCCTGGGGTTACAGCGTGTATGCTATATTCCGCTTTGAGTAAACCCTTCTTTAACTTCATGTACTACTCGCTTGATTCTTCAATTACATATCACATTATTCAAGAGAAGAACACAATGCTTTTACAGAGTAGTATTTTTCTTTAGCAGAGACGCTACTGTAAAAGAAATAGTGCCAAGCACAGTTTACTTGGTACATCAAGGTTGGCTCTTTGTGTATGAAACACATTTGACGTCCACCGGATTGTGAAATTCGGCACATAATTGCAAACATGCATATACCGCCATTTGTATAAGTAGCCTGCTGTTAATCTCTTCTAGAAAGTCATTTACAATTTATCTGGTATCTCTACACCGTACCATCAGCCTAGTGATGTTCATGCACAGGGTATTGTTCCTTCGCCATCACATAACAGCCACACATGCATCATCACATTCCCATGCCCCACAAAAGTCGAGGCAATGCATCGTATCGTGTGACAGGACATGATCAATAACAGTGAGGTAGTCGCACTGTGAAGCACAGCTGTGGATTTTATGTGGGTTACTATGGGTCGAGAAGCGGACTATACAAGGGGCAGGGCCAGCCAACGGGCAGAAGACCATGTCGAGCCCCAATCTCGTCATTGAGGTATCTGGCCCGCGCTGACGAGGCAGGAAACCATGTGCATATCCCTTGTCTGCTACGCTCCGAGAGTGCGAGATGGCTCCCACAATTATTTCTGACAGTATGGGGCCAGGAAACCAGGGTTTTTATCAAGTCACTTTGACCTTGCTTCATGTAGAAAAGAACAGATGGAGATAGCCAAATGATGGCATAACACATGTTCAAATGGTCTCAACTACCTCTCAATCCACAGCACTCTTTCACCTCATTCTTGTAATTCACCTCTACTGTGGCCTTTTGTTTCCCCCCCCCCCCTCTTTTTCTCGAACTTTTACTAAGAAAACGACTTGCTATTCAACTGGATGCCATCTTGGTCTCCAATCGTTTTCGAGTCTCAAAATCTTCTGAAACAAGGCGATCTAATCTCCCCAAATTCTTGTTTCTTTCAGGTCATGGTATGGATCCTTCCAGAAATGCTTTCACAATCAAAGTGAATTTTCAACTAACTCCAGGTGTGTCCATAGATGTCCATTACCAGGTTTAAGCATCATTTACACACTCTCGTGCTTTTCACGTACTCTGATATCAAAGCTGTCATTCTTCCGCAGTCTACCTTTGCAATTTCGCTCTTCTTTTCGTCGCACGATATCATACTCCCGTCCGATGCGGCATTGCCCGACTTTACATGCTGCCTACTGTGGCGACTGGCCCAAATGTTCGCATGGCTGTGGTTACATCTTCTTATCTTGGATCTTTCCAACCAACGCTTGCCTGAATCAGTTGCAGAAGATGCTTTAAACAAGCCATGGCGGCCACTCCCATCGAAACGGCTGACATCGGCCGATGCATCATGGTTACTGACGCTCGCCGTTCCTCTTGGTATGGGTCTGAGCTTGTTGACCGGTTTGGAGGCCTACGTTCCATCAACAACCCTACTATGTCTTTGTTGGTTGTACAATGACTTGGAAGGTTCATCGTCATCTCTAATAGTCAGAAACCTTCTCAATGCCCTTGGGCTGACATGTTTTGGATGGGGCGCTTTAGCTGTGTTGGCAGGACCTGGAGCTCAACTTCTTATGCCAAATGCAGCGAAATGGATGTGCATCACGGTAGCCATCATCTTCACCACCATTCACGTTCAGGATTTCCGAGACGAAGCTGGGGATCGTGCGCGAGGGCGGAGAAGTATTGCATTAGAGTTCAGTCCCTTCGTGGCGCGGGGCAGCTGTATCATATCCATTCTTTTCTGGTCGATTGCAGCGCCGGCATTCTGGACGTGGCCGTTGACAGAGTCGCTATATGTTACTCTAGTCACTGTAGGTCTGGGTGCCGTGGTGAGTGGTCTCTTAATCGCGCGGCATAGTCAGAGAATGGACGAGCATGCGTTGACGGTTTGGTGCCTCTGGGTTGGCTGGATATATCTTCTGCCTGTCTTGCTATAGGTCACTCCATAATTCGAGTTATAGATACGGTATCCACAAAGGCGCGCGTCTTATGGATGCTGAAAGATTGAATGTATAGGATAGAGAAACAATAACATGAGGTTCATGGAATACACTACACCATCGGCAGATTAGAATTGCCAAAAACCTGGCTCGATCTGTGTAAGGTTAGAGCGAGAATAAGAATTTCATGAATAACCTCAAATATGCTGTTTATGATCCAAAGCGCCTATTACAGTTGATTTAGGTTTAGTTGTGTATCATGCGTGATAAGGAAAACTGGTCTGGCTGTCCAGAGTCTACGAGAAGCGATCTTGTTCCAGTAGTATTTGTTCAGAATTCAAGCGCACGCCAGTAGATGATAGTCTGGATGGCATGGACCTGTAGTAAAGTGGTGCCGTTCCATGTCTATAATGCACAAAGAGCACATTATACGCATATTTGGAATGCAACTATTAGAAGGGATTCACCCAAAGATGCGTTAAAAACGTGGGCTCGTGTTGAAAACAGAAAATTCCTCAAGACACCCAAGCTAGCTACTATTATGGACTTGATATATTGGTCAAAAATCAAAGGGCCAATCCTTTCAACAGATTTTGCTTAACAGTTTCCATAAAATCCTCCACCGAAGCCTTGTCAAAGAATGCTGTGTTATAGACGGCAGCCAAATTGAGCCTATCTCTCCACGTCCAAACGTGGCAGCAAACCGCCGGCGTGATCATCTCGCCACCAAGCCAGAAATCCTCAACCGTGATTGTACCTGAATCTCCGCCCTTGATCGGGTATTCTCGCTTCAAATACTTGTCCAATATGCCGAGACTGCTAAGGTGGGGTGCATTCTGGGGAGGCATGCCCTCAGGCTGCGGCATTTGGAGGAGGGGAACAATGCGCCTTGCAAATGGTGCCGTAGCATGGGTTATTGAGACCTTTGTACCATCATCACTACTATAAAGGGTCGACATGTCTGCACCGTACGTAGACTCAAAGTCTTTCGCAATCGACATGAAGTCTCTGTCCTCTGCTGCTGGTTCCTCAATGAAAACAAGCCCTGGTGATATGAACATGCCAGCTGCGAGCTCAGGTCCATCACCGTTTTTTCCTTCGGGAAGACGTCTCCTCAGGTCGACCGCTGTGGTGATACAATAGTGCTTGGCAAGAGGGTGCTGCGGCTTCGCAGCAACGGCCTGGACTATCGCGGTATGGACTGCTGATGTGACCTTTAGTGCACGTGACTTGCAGGCTGCCACAACCGATTTCGTAGTCTCCTCATCGAGGACGACGCGCACACGGCAGCTAGGACCCGGAAGAGCCTTTTCAGAGCCAGGGATCAGAGGCAGCCCAATTGAAGGAGCACCTTTGATGACAGTCCCAAGGAGCTTATCAGCAACATTCTTCACGGCCGCAGGAGTTGACTCCTCGTTGATGAATCCCAAGGAGATTTCATCGAGCGACGGAGTGAAAAGTGGTGTCAGGTCAAGCCCATAGGCCTCCAATGGAAGCCCAGCACCCAGCAGCAACACAGTGCTGAGCGCGCTAAGCAGTCGATCTGAGAGTTTGATGGATCCTATGCCGTCTAGGCGCCAATGCGATCCATGAATTACGACTTCGTGCGTGCCGGATAGCCAATGACAACTAACAATGGGGCCAGGCTCAATGGATGTGAACAATTGGTCGAGCGTGATCGACTCCTCTGCGTGAGTGAAGAAACTCTCCTCGAGCCATTCTTGTTCGTTCAGTGGGCTGACAGTGATGTGGTTTCCTGTCGCTCGGGCATGGAGCATGGGATGCTGGTGGCTCAAAATAAGCCACGCCTTTCTCAGGCACGCCTCAATATCGGCCTCAGAAATAGTGGTGGGGAACGATAGCTGCAAGGCCATTGACACACCCCAGTGTTCGCGCTTCAGAGGTACGCCAAGATCTGCAAGCCATTTGAAAAAAGTCTCGATGGTGTCGAGAGGCCGGGAAAAGATGCCCGGGCTCGTCTCTTTCCAAGAGTAGGGATGGATCTCTGAGCCACTCATATTGAGGAAAAGTGAGATAAGGTTAAATATATTTAGGCGGTTAAAATAAGACAAAAATTTGTTTTGAAAATTTGAATTGGAAGCTCAATCCACGAGGCAGATGCGAGCTTTTTCCAAGGTATTTCAGATCACCGGCTAAGAAAGAGACATTCGGAGGGTAAATGCGCATATATGTATATATACACCGATTACAATGATTGGATAGATATGATGGGCATTCGGGTTACACATTTCGACTCTTGCAGACGATAAACATAAATGCGGTCCGCTTGTGGTATGTACCAAGTACATAGTAATTGATTGGCTCCACACATCACTGTTAACTTAGCTTTCTGTCGCACAGTGCACAATCCATTGTTTTCATCAAGATGAATTGCACTCATTCTCACATGCTTTTCTGCGCCTCAACATCGTGCTTATCGCGAAAGGTTGATGAAAACTCTTACGCAAAGAAACTACAATGGGTGAACGACAAGTTTCTTCATTTGCACTCGAGGTTATCGGCAATCCGTTACATTCAAGCGGGAAAACAGAATCCTATGGTAACACGTTTCCACTCTCAGCGCAACTGTTGGCTGGCGATCAGCCCAGATGTTGGACGGCCCCCAACTGTTGTACTAGTAAGCTGACAGTCTCCACCTCCATTGGCGTGCAGATCTCTCGGACACGGTATCTGACTGTGAATCCTGTTAGCGCAAAGTTTCATCACAAAGCGAATGGAAGACTGTGCAAGGACCCGCGACCGGGGATTATAGCACTACATTACTTTCGACTGGTGTTTTGCTCATCGTCTGCCCATCGTCTGCCCATCAAATCGGTCCGATACCTCCATAAGCTTATGTGACATTCAACGGAGCAGCTGTGGGAAGCACTTCACATATGCCCACTCCAACTGCCACTGCTAATGTGTGCCTTAGTTTATCACCGTCAAACTTTTCCAGAACGAGCGTTTTTAAACTTCAACCCGAGCTGATTGGGAACGCGCCGGATGCCCTTGAAAATCCCGGGCCGACCGCAGGATCGAGACCCCTTGGGAGTCCCTGGTCAACTGCAGGATCGAGAGGTATAAAACGGAAAATAATAATGTTTTAGGAAGTAAATGAACTTTGCTTGGAATACAAGTACATAAGAGGGAACGGGTTCAAATCCTTCCGGTATATGCACGGAAGTGGGTTTCACATTACCGCCAGATCCTGGATTCTTGAAAACATATTTTGTCGAGCACTTATAATATTTCAGACCTAGCAAATGTACAAAAGAACACCACTAACCACTCATGAAGCGCTTTGGAACAAAGACCAGGTATATTTATTGCAATGCAACCCCATGCGGCCAGAATATGCGACGCATAAGCAAGGACCCATAGACCTGCAAGAAGGATTTGATGTTGGTGCCTAATACTACGTACAATTCTTTGTGAACGCACATCATCCCACGACTGTCCCTTGCCACATGCATAGAAACACTGTTAGTGATCAAGTATTATTGAGCTGCAATGCATATTGCATTGTCGCTGTCGCTACTTGGCATCCTCAGAAGCAATCTTCACTGATTGATCAAAACCGCAATCACTCCTTTTGTTTGAACCCATATTTCCCACCTGTCCACATTCCACCTTGATTTTCATGTAGCGGTCTTCCATTTTGAGTCTGCACTGCAGATTCTGAGTTACGTCAATTTCTCTTCACCAGTTTCGGCGCATCAACCCAGCCAAAATGGCGCCCACTCTCACCGATAGTGATATTGCCTACATGGAAGCACATGCCTCAGATAGTCTGGCAATCAACATTATCGTGTGTTGTGCAGTGTGCGGCTTTGCTAGTGGCTGCTTTATCGCAGCCAGAATTTGGTCGCGTATGCTAATCGCTTCAAGACTTTCTTGGAGTGACTGGACCTTAATCACAGCTTGGGTATGATTCATTCTGGCCCTCAGGACGGGGAGATTGTTTGCAGCAACGTGAAGAAGGGTATAACAAAAAGGGGTAACGTTCATCTTCCGCTAACACATACCCCTAGATTCTCTACTTGGCACTTCTGGGAACATTCATTGGCATAATTCCTTATGGCGGAGGAAAGCATGTTATATTTCTAACAAATGCTCGCATGTTCGCGGTTGTGAGTAGAACCGAACGTTCCAGTCACAAAGCCTGTGCTAACTTTGGAACCTCAAGTTAATGATCTGCAATGAAGTCTTGTACTGTTTTGTGATGGGATTGATCAAATTGTCTTTGCTATTCCTCTACAACTCCATCTTCCCGCAGCGTCAGTTCCGATGGGTACTTTGGTTCACAGCGTTTCTGATCGTGTCCTGGGTTGCCTACGGAACACTGACAGGAATTTTGGAATGTGTTCCTGTCTCGGCTTTATGGGATACAACAATTGCAAAGTCCTACTGCATCGACTATGGCACCCTCGTTGTTGTGGCCGGGGTTCATAATATCGTTCTGGACTTTATCATTTTGATCCTGCCGATGCCACTTGTTTGGCGCTTGAGCATGAGCAGACAGAAGAAATTCATGCTAGTCTTCACGTTTGCTATGGGTGGCAGGTAAGATCGACCCCGTCCCCACTTCGTGTTGTTTGCGAAGCAAAAGCTGATGCCCATAAAGTGCATTCATTGTGTCGATTGTGCGACAAACCTATGCTAGCAAAGTTGGGTCGACCGCTGATTCGACCTGGGACGATATGCCTGCGGCACTCGTATCCGTTGCCGAACTCATGGCCGGCTTTCTCGCTGCCTCGATCCCTACATACAGGCCACTCTGGCGATATTTCACCGCCGACGGGGAGAAATCAATTCCTGTTCCTGATTGGAGCTCGTCCAATAATCAAGAAACGGGAGTAGCTGACCGTGCTTGGATCAGCAAAGCCAAGACAAGAACACATATCACAACTGGTAGAGGCCTTTCAAGCACACAGCAAGACTTCGGGGGCATAAGTGTAACTCGAGACATTGAGCTCTCAACACATCACAAGTTTCAGCCTTCGTCTGATAATGGATGGGAAAGAGGAAGTGAGTCGGACTGTGATGCAATTTTATAAGGAATGTATAATATCGTTAGCGGTCTACGTTAGTGGCTGCTTGATTATGAGCAGTAGTGCCGAGAGTTCTTGCATGCTCTTAAATACCCAATCCAATGTCTTTTCAGTTTCATATCACCTAAGCATATCGAATACGATATTCAAGTTGAAGCCGGCCGTTTTCCAAAAAAAGGCGTCATCAGGCTCTATATTACAGCTGATTTGGGGAGATAAATGCCATCTCTATAAAAGCTAGTGCGAAAAGAAACACCATGCGAACGAGCTTGATTGGACAGCCATCTGTTTATGCCGCTGTAACGGATTCAGACCTACAGAGACTTGCTCAAAAGATGCAATGGTGGATTGCATGAATGGCAATAGGATCTTTGCCAGAGCTCCTATGCGGCTTAGTGCTGCATGAATGTTTGCGACTTGGTTCATAACTCTGTTATTATCTTGTATGCGTACCGTAGGTAAGTCATATTTCTGGAGTCATGATGAAAAGCTGGACAGCAACTATACATTCCTCTATCTGGACAAAGAATCTTTGCGCTTCAGCTCATGGTCGGAACCATCTACAATGTAGCTTTCGTGGTTCGTGGCGCGACTTAAGCCGCAAATTATCCTCCAATCGGTGAACAAGCCCGAGAACCCTGGCATGATCAGCTTGCAACAGATCCACGCGACTCAAATAAGCATTGACAAGGCGTTGCACTGTGTAATTGCAGAGCCGTCGACAATGAAACCATCGCCGGGATTTTGGTCGATGGTGTCTCCATTATCCGAGATGTCGCGAATCATAAAGAATATGTTGAGTCTCATTTTACTTGCATATTTTCTCTGTAGGTCCGATTTGGCAGCCATCTCGTGAAGTGCGCCAGTGGCGAGTGAGAATGCAACAATGAAATTTTAAGACAGTGTCAATAGATCATGGCGCCCTTGAGGCTCGCTTGCGTAGATGCAGATTACATGCATGGCTGTATGAAGCGATTCCAAGGCGTCCACTGGTATTGTGAGCAAAGGAGAGTTTTCTTGTTGTAGTTGAGCGAGCATCAGGAGAGTTTCTGCCGACTGGCTAGCCATTGAAGAGGCCAATTTGTGAAGCGGAGCCGTACAAGACGGGCCGGTGATATGCTTGGAAATGCCATGCAGTGAAGCAGCAGATGTATCAAGATGTCTAGTCAGTAAATTCTGCTACCATGCCCATGATATGACCCGCAAGACGACAGCGAGTGAGGTACCAAGAGATATTCCAAAGACAAAGTCAAAGGACGTTTTGGTTGCTGTCAGCATACTTGTAACAACGTGCACGAAATGCTGAGCCGTGGTAAGGACCCATAGGAACACTTTTCTCCCAACCTCACGGTAATAAGAGACCCATGAGTCTTTTTGTATGATCAGCTCTGGACCAATAGAGATACTGATGCTGAATGCACGGTAGGCTGAAGCCATTGAACTTCACGGGATGAGGCCTATTGTTAAGGAAGAGAGGTACATGCAGGAGAAGCAGATGGCCAAGGAGAGACCAGACGCGGTGGTGGTGGAGCCCAAAATATACGCAAGGTAAAATTAAGGAGGAGTCTGCCGAGCGCAAAGCCATGCAAACGCGAAAACGGGGAAAACAAGAAAAAATACGGAACAGCCGCGCAGCCCGAGAAGCCATAACCAGAGATCACTGGATCCTAGATAGGACAAGGATCATCACAGCCTAGCCCATCATCATCAGGAACTTTACCTGGTGGTCAAGACGCCAGCAGAGCTTCGATCCGAAAAACTCTTCTTAGAAATATGGCGCGAATGCTTGGCAGCTTGCACAGCTCCTCTGGGCCATATATGTTTCAGGAGCTGTCGCCGTCCGGAACTGGTCGACCTGGGTGAGCTGGGCCGCACAGCATCTCCACTAGGCTTCGCTCGGCGGCTTGATCTTACCGGCTTGAGCATGGTTCTCCGTTGGACTTGGATCTGGCGCATCCCTGCTGGAGCTGATGGAGTTCGGTCTGGTGCGCCCTTGCAGCTGCTTGGTGGCTCGGCTCTAAGGCCATATCTCTTTTTCCTATGGCCTTGTCCCACCAGGGCATCAGCGAAGCGCGCAGTCTCCCAGCCGCAGCTCCCTTCCCTATAGTTTAAGATCTCTTGTCAACGGTGTTCTCCTGGCACATCGCCCAAGCCCTGCCTGACTTGGGTCTTGTGATCAATGTTGTGCAGCTCTGCAGTCACGGCGACTATAACAACGATATGAATAGCAAGGGAGGTCGAGGAGGAAGAGGCACCGTGGATGCTGGGGAACGGGCTGCGGAACGAGGAATACCTGCGCAGTCATAATGATAAGATGGTCAGCATGCTGATAAGCGGTTACAAGCAGACAGAAAGCAAGAGCAGGATACTGGAGAAGCGCCGAAGTGTGCCGCACCGACTTGATGAGGAACCATGTTCAGGGGGCACGAAATATCAAAGCACACCTAGACCTTTGTCTCGAATCTGTCTGTGGCATGGCTGGGGTAAGCGAGATGTTTCAGAAGGATTTTGAAGGGTATCATGGAGAGGGAGATGTGAAACAGAACAGAGATGGTTTGTGGAGTCGAACGAGTTGTAAGAGAGAAGCCGAAGAATCAAAGTGCTGTATTCTCAGTATCCGAGGCGAAAGTGTCTCTCTGCAGGCAGCGGTCCTGGTTATAAAATGTTAAGTGTGGGTTCTGGAGCTATCGAGCTACCCCGCCCGCATCTTGAGACTCCGCACGTGAAAGTTTGGACAAGTCAATTGTCGGGGATGCAAGCATGAACTCTGCCCCAGTGCCCTCTTCAAGGTACTTCAAGCGATTATGGCAAGCAACAGAGTCGGACGCAGTTACTATTCGCAGCTCTCCGCGCGGCCCTGAAAAGTTGCAGCTGTAGGTGGTGCATGCGCTAGAACCAGCTATGAGTACTGTTAATGGGCAGTCTGAAAAACAAGCTGCTATAGCTCCTGGTAGTATATAAACATATGCATATATGCACCATTCCCCCTTGTAATCAACTGTAAGTCACTATTGTGTACAGGTCCGTGTTGCCGCTTGTGAGCACCCGCCACAAAACGGACGCTGTAGAGACTTGATTGCATTGAACTTTTGGCAGCGCCCTTGCATGAAATGGATTGCCAGCTCAACTCGGAGCTTGACTATGTGTTAATTCTTACCTCAGTGTGCAACGCAATGTATCTGAAATGTTACGCACCGTGGCAATGCCAGTCGCGTCGCAATACTGTAAATGCCGAGGCTGTTACGGCACGAAATCCTTTGGCAGCCAGTGCCAGAGCTGCTACCCAGTGCTTGTCCCTTATGTCGGATTACCCATGCGACTTACGACTTGGCATCAAGAGAAAGTCACCGTTGCAATCGCCGTCAACGCCAACATCAAGTGGTGCTTGCTCAAGAAAGAAAGAGTGAGAATCGCGATACCTGTGTGATCATCTCTGATTCGCTCCACAGGCCCTTGATAGAGCTTTACATAATTGCTCAATAGCAATTGGTGAGGATCTTCACAGCCTAAAGGTTGTTGCTACATAAAAGAAGGGAATCTGGGTAGAATTGAAATAATCTCACACTCGCCAAGAGCTTGTCTACAACGCATCCTGCTGTGTTTGACAGATCTAGAGCAAAGAATATGAAATTGAAGTGTTTTCCAGAAGTTAGGCCCAGTGCTGAATGAAATCTCACTATCTCTGCTTTTTCGTCTTTCCCTCTTTCTTTGTGTTTTGGCGATTTTCCGCCTCTTCTAGCATGACGCGCACGCAGATGTTGCGTCTCAAACACCGCAACTCGAAAAATCCATTCCTAAATCGACAGATTATCAGATCATCATTAAATTGGACAATGTCGTCACAGGATTATTCCACAGCAATAAGGACGACTAGTGATATGGGCACAAACTCTGTTCGCCGTGTGTTGACAGTGTGCTGGATTGCGGTGCGCCATAAAATGAAGCGCACCTCAGCACTATTATGTACTTGTTTTTCAAGTTGTGGCTTGCGAGAACCACCGAGGTGCTATGTTCCAGGGGAAATAGAGTGAACACATCACTCGGACTTAAGAAGTGTACGGGTACCTTGCCTTAGCTTTAGGAGTTACTCGATGGATGTCGGGAGCTTTGTCCACATCCCGAAACTTGCTTGCGCTAGCCAATGCACTATGGGATGCGTTCACGATATCACCCCATCTACTAGTACTTACCCAGACAAACACGCGCGAGGTACTTGCGAGCGGACTCTAGGCTTCTGGGCGTTGAGTCACTCAACGTTCTGCAAGAATTCCTCAAATCGCAGCCAACCCGGCCAAAATCTTTACATAAAGCGAGCATTCATTGATCTGAGCATTGCGCACTATCACTTCGCAAAAGGTCCATTAACTGTGCAATCTCTTGTAGACAAAATTGCAGGCCTCGTCACCTTGGCTTACGTGTGTCGCCACTACAGCTGCTCTGGGTGCGCTCTAGTTCTTACAGTGCACCCGCAGCGGAACTGCTCGTCACTAGCTCAGCGCACCTGGGAGCTACCGGAACGCTCGCCGAGACCGCCTAATTTCCCATTCTAGCGCGTGTCCTTCAGCGGACCGCTCGGCAAGCAGACTGCGGGATCGGCTGGCTGAAACTCACCTGAGCGACTCCACTGCCAGCAAAGACGCAATGAGAGGCACTTGAGCGAGAGCCTCGGCAGAGGGCTACTGTTACTTTCAGTAGCCCGCCAGCCACTAGCCATGTTCTCCATCGCAGGGTTAGCCCAGTCGAACCAGCCACCCACAAACCTGACCCACAAATCTGCTTGTCTCCTTTAGTTCCCCTCGCACCCTGTTCCCTCCAGGTCCCCCACTCCATCGTGATCCTCTTTTCTCCCCTACTTCAACACACTTATACCACACTTGACCTTTTTGCATGACCACACTGCAACCACATTTGCACACCGGCTCCTGGCTCCACACACTCTCTGGTGGATAACTCAAGGACCTGGATCACCGCGACTGTTTTCCGATTCTGCAGGCCGCTGGAAGAAGAGTTCATGGCCCTTTCTTTTTATGCTTGCAGAAAGGACCAGGGTTTAGGAAACGGCCGGGGCCATTCAGCTAGACCCCAAAACTGCTAGCTTTGAACTTAGCCAGGCTGTGTGTGAACCTCGTGAGTCTCCCGTCAAGAGTCACGGTTGCTCTCATTGTAAGACCGAACAAAATAAAGCACGGGTGGAGGGTTCTATCGTTCCGGCACTACTCGGCCGATCGGCAGAGATATCATTCGTAGGCCTGCTATTCGGACATTTTGGTTGAGATGTTGTTGCCATAAACACCCTAGTGGTAGGCCTCTCTAGCTATCTAGATCGCCATCAGTCATGGCTTCGTCTCAAGATCCTCCTTCCCCGTCCACACCTCGTCCGTGGTCGATCTAGTCCAGCTCGACTCACGTAAAGCAGACGTAGTGCGAAGGCAGTTCTACTCGCACCCGCCTGAAAGGAGACCGCGACAACAGGCTTTTTTTTAAGGCACACAGAAGCCCTGCCCCTTGTCCGATTCGTTTTCTTTGTCGCGGAAATCTGGCTTGATTTCGTGGCTGCATGATGAGCACTAGGATAGCCCGCAACGCAGCCAGGCTCTGTCGAATCTTACTTGGTGTATCCAGTAGCTACGTGCCACTTCCTCGCTGCTCATGACGATCCAGAGCCCTCTGGTCCGCGCGGATGGATGTCTCGACGGTCCTGCTCGGCTTCTATACTTGGGGATACCCGTCACGAACAAGATCTGTCTTCAGTTAGTGAGATCTGGAGACGTTGAACAGGAGGAAGATGAAGATGGTCTCTCAGCTAAGATCATGACCTTTTTGCAAGGCTCGCCTCTTTCTTTGCCTTCTTCAAACCAGTCTTCCGCCATTTCTTGTTGGTCCAACTTCTAAGATTGTGCCCGTAGATGATGACGGGTGCATTGAGGCTGTGAAGGCAGTGTATAGTCTCGCGACCCAAATAAGCTTCCGTATCATATTTGCGCAACATATTGTCACCAAGCATATCCAACAATTGCTAATAGTCCTTGTGCCAGGCTATGAATGGTGGTCACTTGTGCGAAATTACATTGCCCTTGATAATATCATTCGCAGTTTCTATGGTGGCCTAGGTGGATCAATCGTGGATCTGACTCTGTTTGGTCTCGAGTCAAGGTCCCCTATTCACAGGCTTCGGCTCGCAGAAAGCCTCAAGGTACTCTGCTCAAGTCTAAAGGCTTTATAATAGATATAGCACCCGTTTCGAATGTTCCGCGAAGCAACTCAACCGATACTACAGGTTGTCCTCGTCCCTCGTGCACTGCTCACCCTGACGACGGATCCCAATACAGCGTTAGTGGTGCTCGCACGTCATCCCACGATGGTGCTGGACATCCACGAGCTGGAAAGCGAGCATGTATCAACTATACGTGTGACTAGGAGTCTTTGCGGTCTACAAATACCGCCAAGACAGTGTTGGCTCTGCACGTGAGATTGCGTCTGGTTTAAGAACAGCTCTAGGCTTAACTGCAAGAAGCCATGCACAAGGATCTGGTCCTTCAGCTTGCCATGCTAGGAGACTGCCTCACTAGGCGATTGAGACTCGCGTTCGAATATATGCAGGCCATGCTTCGCCGTAAAACGACTCGAAGACTGTACGAAGCTGACGAGCGGTTGGTAAGACGCTCGACCGTTACCTAGCGTATCTAGAAAAGTACCTTGATCATAGACAGGATAAGAAATTTGAATCTGCTGACGATGAGCTTGACGCCTGTGCTGTCGAAATACAAAACTTTTGGAAATAAGAGCGTCGTAATACGGAGGCTGATATTGAAGGAAATCTCAATGATACACACAAGACTGGCTCAAATTCTTGGTTGACGGCCAGCTGGTGGAGGCTGAAGAGTCGCTGAAGACTACTTTAAAGTCGGTTTCAGCTATCCTGAGTTTTGGTAGCTGAAGCTGCAGGCCGGGCTCACCTACTGGTCGAGAAAAACGTCATTCCATGTGAACCGTGAAAATCAAAGGTTTATGATGGAAATGATGTCGAAACCGTAGAAACAATACCTGTTGGTCTCAATAAACTTTCGTTCAACCACGCCTGTTGATCTCAAGCTTGTAACCTCTTCTCAATTCATAGTATGTTACTGTTTTTCGTGCTTGTACATTCTCACATTGTTCATGTTGAGCAGTTGCAATGCATGATGTCTAGTTCTGGGCAATAAGTCGGGGTTGAGATAATTTAAATCACCCTTTGTAGGTTGTGCATATGAGAGATGCGCATAATCGTACTGTCGAATTGATAGTAAATTGAAGTTCCTCCAGTTTGCCCATATCAGCCGAAAACTCCATCGTTTTTGGGTTGAAAGTCAACATGCGGTCGGTCCGCGGCCGACATTGGAAAACTGGCTGGACTTTCAGGAAGAATCCCCTCGAGGATAGGTGCCGACATGCCAAGCTAGTTCAATATGTGAAATTAGCTAGAAGCTTGACAAACAAGTTACAATCCAGACATACCGCGAAATATCTCAGTTTGACTGCGTGAATCATAGTCGCAGCTTTGTCTGTTACCTTGAATCGCAGGACGGCCCAGCCAAGTGGTGGCAAGTCGTGAACAGTTACGAGTGCTGGGTCGCGCAGATTCAGCACATTGTTCACATATGTTTGAGAAAATCCTTCTTCCACGTCCTTGTATGGGAATCGTGCATGTTCTTCAGTACCGATAAGCCATGCTGGATCGCCATGTTTGTAGAGTGGAATCGTATCATTCAAGTCATTCTCGATGACTAGATCAACAACAGAGCCAATCGGGATCCCATCAATCACTGGCTTCCCTACAGGGTTCCCAGACGAAGAATTGTGCAAGTCTTGAAAAAGCAAGGGGGTTAAGGAAGACCGAAACAGCTGCCATGGCTGCTCATTGAGAAAGTATTCTGTCACGTGGGGCTCTGTCGAAGATTGTCGGCAACCTGCCCTCAAGCGGAAAGTGTAGTCTGCTGAGGACTTCTGGAGGTATGAGGATCTAGGAGGTGGAGCAGGCGGGAATGGAGGAAGGTCTTGGCCTTTGATTATGCTGCACTCGCCCCTTGTGGACCCGTCTGGAAGCACGCAGATATCATCGGGAGATGAGGGCTCAGGCAACTTCATTGGCTCACCATATATCGGTCGGCGACTTGCCTTGTCCGTCGATGCACGTTTAGCACATATACTATATGTTGAACTTTGAACTGGAACTCACTGGATACCTCAGGATTGAATATCCTTGCAAATTCTGAAGCTGGCTTGTAGAGGAGAGTCTTATAGCATAGTCACCGGGCTCGGCATCTAGCCTCACAAGAACGGTGATGCGCCCAGCGCTGGGCACATAGACAACCTAGGTGTTATGTCAATAGTGTGAGCATGCGGTTAAGAGAAAGTCAACTTACGTCTGCTTCGGTAGGATACACGAAACCGCCATTAGTCGCTACTACAATCATTTTGTGATTGTCGATGGATACCACAAGTGAATGTTCGAAGCCGATGTTTATCAAGTTCATCATGATATAGTCTCTACCATGAGTGAGGATAACCTTGAGGGGTATTTAGCCTGTCGTCACACATGATAGAGCATTAATGACCACCGTTACCTCGTAATCAGCATTGCTAGGCGTGCAAGACCCTGGTAGCTGACCGATCGGTTGAACGCAACCAGTTTCATCAACCTTCTGACCGTTCACCCTGTCGAATGCTTCTTGTCGACAATGTACACGACCCTTTCCTGGTCAAAGAGAAGCTTTGCTTTAGAAACAACACCTTCACAGCGGAGTGCAAGCACAGAAGAGGGACTCACCATTGACAAGAATCGAATCGTAGCAGTGAAATTCAGTGCCTTCTGCTCGCATACGTAATAGTTTCCAACCCGTGTCTCGGTGTTGATGATTCTTGATGGCAAGATGTCGGATCTCGTTCTCGGCCTCCATGATCGCGCGCAGTTTTGTCTCGTTCCTGGTAATAAGTCTGTATGGCCGCGGCCTCACTGGGCTAGGGGCTACATATACCATACCATAAAGTCCCTGAGACTCGTGGTTATCAGCCAATTTATCAATAAATATGGGCTGGTCATGTTTGATATATCATGACTTACGTCTGCCGAGGCCGCTGTGGTATGCTCGGCATACCAGTTCAAACCCCAAGAGCCCGTTGTGTCAATGATACTTGTATAGTTCCCACGGGGTAATATCGGAAACTTGAGTAAATCACGTCAGCTGCCGCAGCCCACAAGTTGGAGATGATGGTGTGCTTTGCTTAACCTGTGATAATCCAGCGGTGCCGTCGTTCCAGCTCCCGGTTCTGCGAGAGCATTTGTGAGCAACACAAAACTGAAGCCAGTCATTAGATTCATATTGTACCTGTTGTATCCGATGCCGGACCTACAGACTGTCAACTTGCAAGCACAACATATACTCGCGAGGCGACATTGATACCTACCAATGGATTGATGATTGTGCATAGATATCGCTCATTACAGATAGCTCAACAAGATCGCCTTCCTGAGCGTACAGAGTTGGGCAAGGCGATTCCCCATTGCAAACAAACATAACCCTCCATCGACCTCCATCTGTGCTGTAGTGTCAGAAGGGCTCCGATATTTGAATACACGAAAAGAGGGAATCACTGGCCTGGATTCATCCATCTGACAGATGAGTGAATATTGTACCTCCGAATAAGTCGGGCTTGATCATCGTTGCCGTCGACATGGCCCCAGAGATCTCCAAGAGAGCGATAAGCGCTTTCTTTGGGCCAAAATCTATACAACGCAAGAAGAAGGCACAGGCAAACTGAGCCAACCACGCAATTCATATATTTTCGCCTCTCCCTAGATACCTCCGGAAGATGTCGAATCCGAATGGAATGTTGTGATTGAGTATTTGGGGCCATAATTGCTGACGATCTGTGACATGGTCGGCTGACTGCGTGGATTGCATGGTAGAAAAGACAGGACGGCGCAATTTATGTGATTACAATTTCTAGTCAGTATATAGTCTCTGGAATGGTCGAGAATTGTCTTATCTTTGATCGTCGGCAAATCTTGCCACGACTTCCTTGGTCTATGTAACTCATTAGCTTTCGGTAAGATGGCCCCTGTTGGGTCGATTGGTCTTGGTCCCTGGAAACCGGGCGATGATACGCAAATTCCAAGATGTGTGATATCACAGAGAGCGAGAGCGAAGCCAAGCCAAATAATAATTTGGCCAAGGAATGATATTAGCTTTGAGCAACTGGCATCAGTCAGCGAGCATAGTGCGGTAAGATGTGCTGATATCCTAGCACAAATATTTATCTGGAGGGCCGTTTTAACAATCCGTGCTATATTGCTATGATAAATCTATTCGAGGATTAAGTTCAACTACACCATCCGATATTGCCATTTCTGAGATCGTCATCATGACATTTATTACAGCACTTGCAGCACTACTCTCTTTCCTCAGCCACGTGCTGGCTTTCGAGACCAAGAGATATAATTTCACCGTTGCCAATCAGTGGAGCGCAGGAGATGGTCATGGCAGACCCGTCTTTGCGATCAATGGCCAGAGTCCTGGTCCCCTGATATCAGTTGAAGAAGGTGACGAGGTAGAGGTGCTCCTGGACAACCAGTTGGCTTTTGAGACAACGATGCATTGGTAAGCCATTCCACAGCTACAAGAAATATAAATTGGTGCAAAACGAGGGCTGACGTGATGCTAGGCATGGAATCTATCAAGTCGACAGGCCTTGGAATGACGGTGTTCCCGGGGTTACACAGTACTCTATTCAACCTCGCGATACTTACACATATCGCTTCACGGTAGAACAGCAATACGGCATTTATTTCTATCACGGACACTTCGGGCCAGCATTTGCAGATGGAATGAGAGGCCCGATCTGGATTGCTCCAGCCGACTGGAGACCGAGACCCTACGAGCTCATATCCTCTTCGCCAATGGATGTTGCGAGTATGAAGCTTGCGGAAAAGGCACCGCATCATGTAATTATCAGTGACTGGAACGATGAGCCCATGGACATCCTGCTTATCATGTACCGTGACACTGGAGTCGTCCCGTGGTGCAGCAATTCCATCGTCCTAAACGGCAAGGGAAGAACCTTTTGCCATTCTCGGGGACTGCTTGATGCAGTTGGCGGGCCAGGAAGAGACTCTCTGGGCTGTCTTTTCCAGCCTGGTCAAGCCGAGTTCACTAACGAGCGGACGTGTGAGGAAACATTTGCTGACCTGGAAGTGATTGAAGGTGAAAGAGGTCAGGAGTGGATGTGGATAAATTTCATCCATTCGGGTGCTCATCATGAGCTACAGGTCAGCATTGACGAGCATGAATTCTACGTTGTGGCAGCCGACGGAGAGTTTGTGTATCCACAAAAGGTGCACGCTGCCAACTGTAACCTCGGTGAGCGCATCAGGTGAGGACTCTATCAGAATGGACAGATTGACGTTGAAGACGAGTCATCCACGAAGTCTAACACTCCATAGTATTCTGGTTCATCTTGACCAGAAGCCTGGCGACTATGCCATTCGAGTCACTTCTCTCCGCCGCGAGCAGATCATCCAGGGCCTGGGTGTTCTCAGATACCCAGGACAGAATGTCAAAGACGAACAGCAGATTCCTGAGACGAGACCCTGGGTTCATCTCAATGGGTCACTCGTGTCCTCCTCATTGGTTGCTATGGATGAGACGAAACTTGCTCCTTATCCTACAAGCACGCCTCCTATCAAAGCGGACAACACGATCAAGTTCTTTGTCAACATGACGGGCCCAGGAAGCTGGGCCTTGAACATCGGCCCGCACCAAGCGTTTCGCCAACAACTGCCGCCATTACTATGGGAAAACACGTCACGAGGTGGGACAACTTATGGTAACGATGGCTCAAACAATACACTGCTTAATGGCACAGTGGTGGACATTATCTTCGAAAATGGTGCGAATGTTACTTCACAGCATCCCTTCCACAAGCACAACCACAAAGCTTTCATTCTTGGCACTGGTACAGGAGGCTTTCCATGGTCAACTGTTGAAGAGGCTATTTCAGTTGGCGGCATGGGCAGACACTTCAACTTCATCAATCCTCCTAGACGCGACGGGTGCAGGTTGGGAAATAGTACCGGAGACTGGACCGTGATACGATACCAGATTTCTTTTCCTGCAGCAAGTATGCTACACTGCCATATGATCCACCACTTTGCAGTAAGCAGCAATTTCCTGTCTTGGAGGTTGACGGACTTCGAGAAACTGACTTTTGGTAGGCGGGACAACAAGTTGTACTACTAGAAGGGATTGAGTCCATGACAGAGATTCCCTCAGAGATGAAAGATCGAGTACATTCGGAGTTTCAGCAACCACTCCGTTATGGGCCCTTGGATTAAGATAACTTTACAAGCTCTCTATTGTATGGTTACGCGCAGACTTAAGCTTGGGTGGCGGGCTAGAATCCAACCGCATTCTTGTTAAGCCGAGGAGAAGAAAGAATTACGGCTCGCTAGAAGTCCAACTCTTGCACATAAACTGTTGTGGGTTTTGATCTTATAGTAAGCCCTCTCCGAACATCCTGTCATTTTGCTAAAATAGTCGCGATGTAACGATGTAAGACATATACAAAAGCTAAGAGCGAGTGGCTACGCTTACACTGGCATCGGTCGGTCGTCCGTGACATTCTAGGCCAGAGACTAGTGTTGCAATCTGTCAGCTCGTCGAGATTCAGACCAGAAGTAAAGATCTGTGATCTTCCGGATGAAGAGCCAAGTTAGCAATAATAAGCCAGTGCTGACTATTGTAAATCCCCAAGCCGAACTATGTGCTCGCTTACAAAAGTAAAATCCCTCGCTGATCATCGTACAAAAGCGGTACCAAATTCGTCATGATAAATGTTATGGATTTCGGCGCCAAGAAAAGATAATTTAATTGTGGAGTCTCTATGAAATCCTTGGACCCGGCCCTCAACCGATCTTCATGTTTTCAATCATATCTAAGCATGATTATGTGGAGGCATGGTTCAAATAAATTCATGTGTATTTATAAGCTTGGGAAATTTCATCGGATAACATGCTAGAACATATAATAGGAATACGCGACCCAAAATTAAGTCGCGGTATATCCAATCGAGTGCCAGGTTTCAGCTCCAAAGTCATTCCCCACGATCTGAACCACAAGCAATCTCCTAGTCATAAATCAAGCACAATTCCAAGCTGTTTGCGCCATGTGATATGAATAGCTTAAGCCAAGCATTGATATAGATGATTTCTCACGGTGTATTCACCCCAACATCATATTTTGTATTTCTTGAAGTAGGCAGCCGACTGCTGAGCAGCGCTACTGGGTGGTAATAACGGCATTTAGGTCAAGTTGGGATGAGATTTGCAGAAGCGTCTACAAAGTTATCATGGAGCAAGTTGTTGAAAACGATGACAAGAATATTCAAGTAGCGAGAACTGCAACTAACTTTCAATAATCCCAAAAATCATGTACACGCCACGGTACATCAGTTGCTGTAGTCTGAAAGCACCACATCTAATGTAGCATGTCACATTGTACTTCTGTCAAAGATTCATGGCTAAAATATTGTTATATAAATCCAAGAATGCAATACCTTATCATCATCGTATCATCAACACAGTCCTAGTACAATTTCACCTTTTTTCTCGTAAATATTTATATATCCTTGCAAGTAAAATATCAGCTTCATGGCGCAAATGCTTTTGCTAGACTCGCAAGTCTACAATCGTTTAATTTCAGTTACTCGATCTGTGTAGTGGTATAATACCTTGAAAATGGATGTAATGAAAATTACAGAGTACCTCACTTCAAGTCCGAGGTAAGCTATTGAACGTATGACAACATGTTTGTGGTGTTTTCGTGGATGCTGAAATTGAGATTCTACTACCGCCTATTTAAATGTCTAGAAGATATTATATAATACCAACAGTCAATAGAGTTATGATTAAAAACTGAGGACATGTTGAATATTACTTTGACACACAATCTTTCGCAGTCAACTATAAGTCTATAGCTTTATCCTATTGTATTGATATATCGTTTCCATTCGCGACGCTTTCCTAAATCCACCGGATCATCTCTCGGTAAGCACAAAAGCAAAGGTATTACCCCTTTACAGTTAGGAAATATAAACGGATAGGTTTGAAACAAGAAGTTAATAATATCCCCCAAGGCCGAAATTGTAGAAGAAATACCGATATAGATATTTGGGTCAATCACACCATCGTATAGTAATTTTGACCTGTCTGGTTCTCAAGCTAGAAAGGTTGCATAGCTATGTACGTGCCAAGGCGAATTAGCCACGTTGAGGCTCTGTCGTAAGGCTATAGCTATCTTTCCGAGTGGCTCTTTGGCAACCTGATCAAGCGGAAGGCGTGTTGGCGCGTGACACCGAATATTCTGTTAGCTTTTGGCTTTTTAAAAAGAATTCCACCGAAACTTAAGCTTCTGACTGCAGACTGGTGATAGAGAAGGCGTACCACAAGATGACCCATGTATGTCATGGGGAATACCGGAGGTCAGTCGAGCATCCATCGCTCGATTATATTTGGTTGTGATGTTCGCCTTCATAGTTTCTCCACCACGAGCAAAGCGAACCGGGGTGATCATCTTCCAGAGAAAGGCAATCAATATGTCGTTGTCTGACAACAGGGTGGCACTGCTATGATCTTCTGTGATTGTTGAGGAAGTGGCAACTCCTCCCAGTCGAAGTCTAGCAGTAAGAGGTATGCTGCAATAGCACCATTTAACGGGCGACGACGGTGTCTGATGTATGACCTATTTCTCCGAGCAAAAGGTACTTATCATTCTGTATAAACATATCCCCGATCGAGAGCCAAATTCTTGCAGACTTACATTTACGAATATTTACGAATATTGGGAATACTGGAGCTGGCTTTCGAAAATAATAATCTTAGGAGGTCGGGGATAGAAGCAAATAAGTTCTGTACATCCATACATAGCCTCGATAATTGATAATATTATTTCATGATTAACACAATGATCTGGGTAGTCTAAATTGTATCGGACCTTGGGCTCACTGACAAGTACCAAAAGGTGATGTGAACACGAATAAAGCGCAATGTTCTAATTCCGGTCATGATACTTGAACATTATTCAAGACACGAACACCTAAAAGCGCACGAACGGTGCCATATCTTTGCCAAAACGGTCGATCTCAGGCGTGATCGATTGGCGAAGGGCCAACACCAATGTCGATAGTGTACACCGACACGGGCAACTCAATTCTGTCCTCACCGTCTGCGAAGTACATTTGCCCACGGTCAAGTTGAGAAGCAGGCATCCAGAGACGCTGTTGGCTATCGATCCACATTGCATCAACCCAGAGCAACCTATCATCCTGCACAAGTGTCGTTCGAGTTCCATTGGGGTAAATCTTCTCAATGAGCAGGCGATCGGTATCACTGACATAGATGTTGCCGTCCGCGTCAATGGCCGTACCACCAGTACAAGGGGTCAGAGCATAGGGCTCAACATAGTCGTCCAAAATGCTGGCCAGGGTTGAGTTGTAGAAAGAATTGGCAAGAACATCTGTATCGATGCGGAACATGCCACCCGCAGACACCTGATAGTAAAGCGTGGTGCCGTCAGGAGATAGCTCAAGCTGGTCAGCGGCCACATAGTGCCACACGCCAGCCGCGCTCTTCATGGCGTTTCCCCTAGAGGAACTGGGCATGAAAGGAGTGACAGATTGGGTTCCCTCGAGTAGACGGACGGCATTGCCAGTCGTCAAATCCATAACAATTAAGGCACCTGTGCTGGAGCCGGCATCCGTAAGGTAGGCGAAGCCACGCGCAGTGTCAAAACGAATGTCGTCTAGAAGACTATCGTATTTCGTAACGTTGCCCATGTGGTAAACACGCTGGACTTGATTGGTTGTTGTATTGACGCTGACAATCTTGGGCCCATCAGGCATCGTAACCTGGCCTCCGTAGTATGGTGCTCCAGTATCGACGATCCAGAGATTCCCATCAGGACCAGTACGAATCGCATTCACCTTAACCAGCTTGTTGGTGACGTTTTCGCCAGCTGTGAATGAGTTCCACTGTCTATCCGGGTAGGGAACCGCAGTGCCGTTGATCCATTCGACTACTTCAGGCAGTCCTGTAGCTGCCGTACCGTCGACTCGAGCATAGACAAGAAACAGTCGGCCCGTATCAGTATATGCCACACCATTAACAGGCGTGTCTCCGGACCAGGCCACATTCACTCGGGAATCGACAGCCGCGAGTACGGTGAGCGGCAATAGCGCCAGAGCGGAGAGTATCGAGGTTGGATGCATGGCTTTTGCAAAGGTAGCCGGAAAGAACACTGAGGTTGACAAAAAGGATGAAGGGCAAGGCCAGTGCTGTACAGGATTTAAATCAGAGTGAATGGAGATATCATCATTGCTCTTTAAATGCTTTGGATCAACGAAGTTTATATGTCAATCCCAACGAACTTTTACTTCCGTGCTCATCTCATAATCAGAAGCGACAACTTCGAAGATACAGAACACACCGCCAATCGCCAAGACAAGCATCTTGCAAGCAACGGACCGATTACAATGACGAATACAACCATAGACTATGCCTGCCGAGATCGGTCTCTACGGTCATTTAACATAATAAGAAGGTTCTTCATCCAGGGGATGGATGGGTTTGTGGAGATGCTACATTGCCTAAATGTAGAACATAGTTGGTGGCTTGGTTAAAAGACTCTGGAGTATCACCGCCTTGAGTCTGGTCGCCCTTTTCTGCATCCAATACCATAAGTCTTGAATTGTGAGAGACATGTACATCAGCATGCCAAAGCAATACTAGGAGTACTAGTCGGTCATTGCTTAGAATATGATATCTATGTCTTGAGTGAAAGGATACAGGGGCTCGTCTTGAGCGCCAAGACAATGGACCCACGCGGATTGCATATAAACTCTCGTTGCGTTGGCACACACGCTGTTGCATTAGTTCGTCTTGGCACAACTATGAACTTACGTAGACCCTTGACACAACATGATAAGTAGATCCTCCGGCGCAAAGCGCGCTCGAGGACACATTATCGAAAGGATCTTCTTGGTGAGTATATTGATACTTACCTGATATTAATACCGAAAGTATGGCAAGGGCGATATGAATAATGAAACTCTATTCAAGTAATAGTAGATTGATTTAATAAACTCGCTAGGCTTCGCATATTCGCTATGGGGTGCTAAAATGTGGGTTTTAGTAACCTGAAGCGAGCAATAAAAAAGTTTCAGAGGTCCATTCAAACTATCACGCCCCTATCTCTATACCACCAAGCTTATAACCCTCCTCTAACTCGTATATCTAACCGCTGACATATCGGGTCCGGATTCAGCATAAATCCGCCAGGGTCGACTATGCCGGCAGGTTACGTGCTCGGGCATTTTCATCTTAATACCATTTATTTTAGTTCCACAGAGGTCCGTATAATTGCGGCCGATCAGCGCGAATAAAGTGGCACCACCTTTATAAAAGGGTTGGGGGTAAGATTATATCTTTCTCTTATACCCGGAATCTATAGTAAAGCTAAGTATAATAATCCTTGCCGGTAACGATAATAATAGAAGTATCTATAAGTTATATTAGCAGATACAGTCGGTAATTTTATTTTTGGCTCATATATCCAGCAATATTTAGCATATATTGTTCTATGTATGTATTTATCGCTTAATGATAAGGGTTAGGGTTAGGGTTAGGGTTAGGGTTAGGGTTAGGGTTAGGGTTAGGGTTAGGGTTAGGGTTAGGGTTAGGGTTAGGGTTAGGGTTAG